>VZTD01002668.1:0-36658 GCA_013397725.1 Rhagologus leucostigma
CGGTGGCGCGGGGCGGGGCGGGCCCGGCCCCCGGAGCGCCACCGCGCCCCCTGCCGGCCTTGCCGCGCGCCGCGCCCGCCCCCACCAGCCCTGAGGGGGCCCACAGGGGCACGAGGCCCTGATGTCTGTTTATAAAGGAAAAACCGTGTTCCAAGGGCGGGAAATTAACGAATCGGTAGTAACATATGGATAGACACAGTAACCCAAGGAAAAGAAAGGGAGTTAGACGTGGATTTTTTAACTCTACAGTTGATGTACTGTAAAATTCAGGCAACCGTTTCTGTGCTGTTTTCGTATCTGTAAAATCCAAAATCTAAGCAAAATTTGAAGTCCTGTCTAAAATCAATGGCTCTGCACATCATATAGGTACCTATCACTCCCTTCTGTTCCCTCTCCTAGAGTTACCTGTTTATTGTGAAAGGTCCTAAATCCTAGGCCCTGTACCTCCCTAAATTGTTTCGAAGTGGAGAAGGTCTTCTCCCCATTCTTCAGTTGTAGGATGCTGTCCCAGCTCTGAGTCTGAAATCTTCCTCACCACATAAGTCTTTACCACACCAATTCCTGCTTCTCCATTTAAAAGAAATTAACTACCTGAGTATCTGGTGAAAAATCCATGTGTTGAATTGCATGTGCCTCTAAAACGGTTATTGCTTTCTGGTTTCTAGAACAACAAAAGAAAGGCAGTCAGCTTGGTGCTGTACTAAGAAATACTGGAGGAAGAAAGAAAAATTGCTTTACCACAGTGGAGTCACTTACCCTATCAGCACTAAGGCTGTCTCCAGTCTTTCTGAAAACCAGACCTCAGCCACATCTACTGCAGGAGAACCAGGCTGGAGCACAAGACTGTACAGGATGTTAATGACTCTCACACTGCAGGCCAGAGCGAGGGCTCTGTGGCTGTGACAGAGGATGGGAACCCAGGTGGTAAGAGGAAATACTAAAGACACACACAAAATCTAATTTTATGAGGGAAGCTACGAAGACAACAAGTTTACAGCTAGAGGCAAAACCAAATAGTAAACAAGTTTGCTTAGGTCCAGGGCTGTTCTCCTTTTTCAGCTTGATTATTTTGAGTTTCCTGCCTATGCAATTTTTTTCCCCCACAGGCTGTATTTATTTCACTTTTCCTGGCAGACAACAGCTTTTTCCTGGCAGAGTCCTGTATTGTGAAGTCTTTGGTGGCTTCTACAGTTTATACACTTTGAATTACAGACTGTCACCAATATGTCCAACAGACAGATACGATGTGAGTGCACAGTGATAATAAAAGCATTTAGCATTACACTTTGACCCACAGCTGCTTTTTTCACATCAAAGCACTAATCTCCTCTACAAGCCATTATGCTGTAGATTTGAAGTGCTTGTTCCTGACTAAAAGGCAATATAGATTGAAGGTTGCTGGTGACAGAATCCAGATTAATTATAAAAATCCAGTATGTACTTCTACTCCATTAATAGTTATTCACAGACAGAATTAGGTATCCAGCTGAAAAACAGCCTCAGTGGAAGAAGAGATTTTGCAGCAAACCAAGTGGCTCATTTGTTTCTGACATAGATTACTACGGCAAGAATTGTTTCACCAAACATCTCAACTCAGTACCTTAAACTCATACACTTAAACTTACACACTTCGCAAAGCAACACAGCAAAGCTCTGATCTGCAAGTATTTACATACTTGTACAAGTTTCCTAATAGAAGTAAAAGAACTGTCATACACAGTCATATGAAAGAATGAACTGTCGGGCAAATGCACTTGTAGTATCAGGTTCAGAGACATATGATCACATTGGGTGGGAGACATCTAGAGCAAAGCACTGCTCAAAGCAGAACAAATTAATACCAGGCTCAGGGCCACATTCAGTTTAGATTTTAGTGTCTTCAAGGATGGAGATTTCATAACCTTCCTCAGCTCCTGTTCCAATTTCTGACCACTTGTATGGTGACAATCTTTTCCTACTATTTAATCTTAATTTTCTAGAGAACGTTTCTCTCTAGCCTCTTTCCTATCCCTGTGCCCTCTGAGACAGGTCTGGCTCCACCTTCTGTGTATCCTCCCATTATAGTTCAAGATAGCAGAAAGGTCTCCCTTAGCTTAAAGCTAAGCAAACTCTCTTCTGTCTCTTCCTACCCCTTCTGCTCCAGCCCTCTGATCCTGGTGGCACCTGCTGGACTCACTCCAGTGTGTCAATGTCTTTCTTCTACTGAGGTGTCCAAAACAGGGCACAGAACTCCAGACAGTCTTACAGTTACTGAAGATAAGGGAAAACCGACTTTCCCAACCTGCTGCCTTCATTTTACCAGTGCAGCCCTGGATACAGCTGGCCTTCTCTGCCACAGCAGCACACTTTTGGCTTCTGGTCAGCCTGCTTTGGAACAGGATTGCTCATCCCCTTTTCTGAAAAATGTTTTTTTCAGCTAGCGCTGCTACATAGGGTTATTGTAGCCCAGATAATGTTTTTTTCAGCTAGCGCTGCTACATAGGGTTATTGTAGCCCAGATGTAATACCCAGTGACACTTGGAACTTGCCATTTTTAAACTTAATGAGGTTTAGTTCAGCTCATTCTCTTAGCTGTCGAGGAACCTCTGAATAGCAGCAATGTCCTCCAGCACATTAGAACCTACCCGGTAATGGACACTGCTCTTGATGGAAGCAGTTACTCAGAAAAATCAGGCTCCTTACCTTTGTAGAAGCAATAAAGTTGACAAGATGTACAGTTTGATTCCCTCTGCTCTGAACATGTGACATGCTCAGATGAGCAGCATTCTGAATGTCTTATGAATACAGAACTGATGCCTCCATTGTCTTCTCTGGGTTTGGGCTCCTCCTGGCATCACCCAGGATTCACCAGGCCCCGTCTGACTGGTTTGGTCAGCGCAAGAGAGGGTCACCAAGAAGTATCTCGGCCACAGCACAGACCTTGGACACGTTTGAACAAAGAAACCTCACAACACACAGGAACAGTGCAGGACACAGACTGACATTGAACTGAGACAACAGGAAATGTTACAATTCCGTTCAAAAATGCCGGCAAATTTCATATCAGGAACATTTAACTATTTTATATTATAATAAGAAATCCTGGGACAATCCATCTTAATGGAAATCCTTTCCAAAACTTTGTTCAATTACAGATCAGTGTCTCCATCTGACACTGAATGAAAACAACTTTTCTTGAAATAACAGTTTCTCATCACATAAGAATTCTTGTTTCTTTGTTTTTTAAAACTAATACTAGTCTAGTAAGAATAGTGTAATTTACCGTCAAGAAACATTAACTGTGGTTTCTCATGAGAGTTTAAAAGGGAACAAGTTTTTTCACGCAATAATTAAAACAGATAAATCTTATGGCACATTTCAAAGGTTGACATCAAAGCAATTTTATGTAGATCCTCTTTGAAAATAGTTACAAATAATAGGCATGACAAATATGACAGTTTCAGTATTTAATATTTAATATCCAATTTAAACATAAGTATTCAAAAGGAAATATTTTTACACTATTTCAGTAGTCACTTAGCTCAACAGCTGGTTGCAATAATCCTTAAACTTTTCAGGAACTGGATGGAGCTATAAGCATGAAAACTCCCATTTTAAGTTAATGCATGACAAAGTTCCACTGCAACCCTCTGAAAAGCAAAGGGTTACATTAAAAGAAATTCAGACACTGAAGTACATTGAAATGTATTGTGTCTTACAGTAGAGCTTCTTACTCTACTGGTCAGCGATGTGATGGTAACTTCAAAAGGCACTCTGAATTAAACTACAGTAACTCCGGTCTACAAGCATTTTAGAAGTGGACTAGAAAAAACCAAAACCCTATACTCATATAAATTGCTTCTATCTCTGTCCTAGCCCCAGAGCAGTCAAATTATATTGCACTTTTAAAATATTCTGTGTATGCTGTGATAAAAATCTAATATTTACACACTGTGTTTGTTAAAGAACAATGCATTACTGTGTAAAATATTTTAAGAACCAAGTTTTAACACTTATTCTTGTATTAATTAATATAACCAGAAGCTACATCAAATATTTTTTTTCTTCGATCCTATTCTAGAAACATTTTTGGTCCTTCCTTCAAAAAATTTGTTATGCTGCAATTCATGTTCATAACTGGTATCAATACTTGCCTGAAATTGCAGTAGGTAGAATATTTAAATAAATAAATACACAATTTCTAAAGAAGCAATAGCTTTGGAGTTCTGTAAACAAGCTGCTGTGGAAGGTCTGTAACACGACTCAATTTGGCATGTTATGACTTTAATTGGCAATACCTTACAGTTATACAACCTCTGCCAGGGTAGAAAATAGTTTGGTAGGCACATCTTATAAATCAGTCTGGGCAAAAGCCCAAAAAATACTGATTGTTTCCTAGGTCATTTGAATAAATAAAAAATGGTAGAGTAACACGATCCACTGAAACCAAAAATTACATTTATGTGATCCTTAGGGGGAGGAAAGAAAAGTAACTCTACACTTTTTAAAATACAATCTAAAGGAAATGAACAAACCATAAATGACTATATGATAACCAAGACGTACAGGACACAAAGGCTGGCAGAATAAAATGAGCACTATAAATTCATAGAAATACTGATCTACAGAGCTAGTATCTTAGCTACATCTCACCAGAAGACAATAATCATTCATTTCTCAGTCCAAATTTGAAGAAATATTCTCAATCTGCGTTTGGTAAAACAAATTCAGTGCAAAGCACCAACTCTGACGAAATTTTGCTGACATCTAGGTTGCCCTACATTCCTGTTAAAACATGAGTGGCAATATAAAAGAAACATAAGAGATGCACAGTTATACCATTTACATATAAATTTATGTATATGCATGTTCTAGAAATTCAAATGATGTCAGGAGGTCTCATAAGCTGCGTTGGATATATTTGATATAGTACAGTTGTAGTTCACATGTTCAATTACAGGACGTGCCCCAAGTGCTCTGTGTGCACACCCCTGTGCTTCTCTGGAGCTTTTTATTCTGTACTGTATAGCTTCCCTTTGGTTTTCACCACTGAAAACAGATGGTTGAAAAGAGCAAGGAAAAGCTACTCACAGGCTTTTGTGGAAAACACAGCATGTGCTCTTTAAGATTGTTATTAATTGGTGAAATGATTAAATGTTTCTGTTTAAAATCAAGAACCAAGTTGGTAATCTTGCTGTTAGGAGACACCAAAAGCTGTCACAATATCTAAACTAAATGCCTACTCTGTGTAGTTAATGGAGACTTCCAAGTGCAACTGAAAACCCTTCAATTCAGAAGCCTACCCTTTCTGGCTGCCCATAGAGACATGTTTCTGAATTTGGTAATGAAAATTCCTCCCCAGTAGAGAATTAGAGGAATATTCAGTGCTAAACCAAATTAAACCTTTGTCCCACCACTAATAAACTGCAGACCTTGCAAGTGAAGGTCAATGTTGTTTGAGAGGAAGCAAATAAAAATTAGTATCAAGAATTAATATAGCTCATTAAATAACTACACAAAGCGATTTGTCCCGAAGTTAAACAGGTAAGCTGCGACTGTACTATATCATCCACATTAAACTTAATTGGAACTGGGCTAACAGCCACATCTGCCTTTTTCTTGCTCCTCATTCAGTTGTTCTGTAGAGCTGTGCCCATTGGACCGCACCACCCCTTCAGGGATCCAGGATTTATCCACACATCGTTCCATGCGCTTCATAATGAGGTCAAGCAGAGTTTCAATGGCTTTGCTTACATTATTCCCATTTGCTGCACTGGTTTCAAAATACGGTATTCTGCAGAAGACAAAAAATATAAACTTACATCACACAGTTGTCACTCACGGGAGGAAAAAACCAATGCAGGATTACTGCCACATACTTAGAAATCACACTAAGACTGTCACAGCTTCTCCAGGCAAGAGAGACACTAAGTGGTCAGTGGTCTGAAATGCAAAAGAAATTAATGAAGAGGCTGACTGAAGGTAGGGCAGAAGGGCAAGCATTAATGGAGTCCACAATTTACAGAGGCGCTTGTCAGTATGAGTTCCCAATGTTATGCTCCTGAGGTCTGTTTTTTCAAACTCCGTTCCATGCAAGAGATGCAGTTAGTCCAGGGCTGATGTGAATGGAAGGATCAGTAAGGAGAACACTGGTGCACACAAGGACATATAAAGTAATTGCAAGAGAAGGAATGCTGGTATGGCCATTTCTCTGCAGGCAAGGCAGTAAAGACTCACAGTGTGGTACTCTTATCACTACAGAGGGTGACTTTCTTCTATTGACACCACAACTCTAAACTTTCTTACATAAAAAAAGAAATCTCAGTGCTCAGACCACTTTTTCCTTGTCAAAAGTTTCTGGCACCTTGGTTTCTAAAGTACATTGCTTGTTTTCTTTATTGTTGTGGATCAGGATGTTCCACTGCGGGTCCACGGGCTGTGGCTGTCTTGGCTTTGTGCTCCCCACAGTGTGGTGCTACAGTAGCTGCATTTGCATTACTGCCCAGGAAACCAATACCGTCACTTCAGAATTTTAAGTATTTCTTACTTAACTTGCAAGACTCAAGGAGTGGCCAAAAGTATCTTACTGTGTCTGTGCAAGTCTCTTGCAATCTGTTTCAAATACATCACATATCAGTACGAGGCCCTTCCGTAGAAGGGGATGTTCACTATCTCACACTTGAAGACTGTTCACTGCTGCAGGATTTTTCTTGCCTCCTCCTCAGGAGAAAGTGACTCCTAGCAGCTATCCTGTCACCTCTACAGGGCAGAGACCTTTGTAACTGCCTACAGATTGGATGTGATCCACAACCTTGACTTTTAGCTCATTATTCCTAAATTAAGTTGCATTTTCAGCCACAAAGATATATACTTCATAAATTATTTTCAGAAGTCACGTGCAAAGAGATTTAAGATATGGTCACATGCCATCTGCTGCTGTTTAAAACCTCTTGCTCCTTCACAAGCAGCTGGGTAAAGTACCACATGCACTTGCTGTTGTCTGTGTGACGTGGACTTCAAACAAGCATTTTCACAGGAGAAGGAAAAAGTAAGGAGGTGTTACTGCACTAAACCCATTTCTCTCTCATAGACGGATTGCTTCTGATTTGCCTCCAATGATTCTTCAAGGTCAAGGCAAGCTAATTTGTGCCTAGCAAACCTCATGACACAGCAGAAGACCTGCAGAACAAGGCAGTTTGCACTGAGGAGCCAATGTTCACACTATGCCTGTCTTGTGGGATTTACTTTGGAGTAGTTCTACTCTATCCCTCCAGACTGAAGGTGGATTACTGGTTGGAGCACATCATTTAACTTTTTAAGTTTTCAGTTGAGAAGGAATCCAGTTCGTGAGCTAGAAAATTGCTCCACTACATCAATTACAACACAACAAATGCATCAGATGATTTCCTTCAGAAGTGCCTTTCTGATTCTCAGGGAAATGCAAATGTAATTCAAAGATGAGCCCCATGAAAGAGTTAAGGGAGTATAAAAGTACAAATTAATATCTGATGGGAACAAAGATTTCACATACTTGCTTCAGAGACGACACATGACCTGTGCCTGCCAGGAAGGGGAAGGGCAAGGCTACCCTGTCTTCCTACTGGTCTGACTCAGTTTTCAGACTCCCCGGGAGCCTGTGAGAGTGCAGATGCCTCAGCACAGGTAAGAGCAAAGAAGTGACCCCATTATTCACCTGCCTCTCGAGCTAAATTCTCTCTCTTTTCCGGAATGTTTGTGAAAATTTACTCTGTTTACTGCCAAGCAAAGAAGATTAGCCAATCTCCAGTGCAGGATTATTGCAACACTAAGTATTTATTTTTAAGCAATGCAGAAAATATTAATCTCAGACTGAAAAAAAGGTATCATGCCAGCCAGTTAAGCATTCTAAAATGCTTATTCTCACAATAACCTTTCAGTAAACAGAAAAAAGCATTACAGAAAATATCTCATTCTGCTCTAAACACAGCAATAATTGGAAGAAAGTTACTTACCCGTATTTTTCTGCAAGTTCCTTAGCCTCCTCTTCCTTCACCATCCTTTGGTCTTCCAGGTCACTCTTGTTTCCACATAACACAATGTCTGGGTTTTCACAATACGCATGCATTTGTAGCTGACCTGGCAGCACCAACACAAAGAGGCGTCACAACTTACTGCCACACATACAGCTCCCTAGGAACACTACCACAAACCAAGCATGTTCCCTCTTAGCTCACAGGACTTCTGCAGTAGCACTGAGGAGCCAGAGAACAGGTGGGCTTCCACTGTCACACATCCAGTGAAAAACCCCAGGAAACAGAAGCCTGACGAAGTTAGCACAGAAACCTGTGTATTTGCAGCTTAAGGAGTTACACTCACTAAGCATCTACAGTGAGCTGCCAGGAAAGGATTTGCTTCCCTCTCCAGATGGATGATGCGGTTTGGGAACTCCTTTGCTGAGATATACCAGCAACGTTACATTTGCCTTCCATTAAGTTTTGCTGACAAAGCTTCAGGTGAGTCAAAATACTTTTGCACAGGCTTCCCACACGCCTAAATTACTGAACAGCACCAGAGCCAGGCATAGGATATTGTCTCAGCTTTCTTTTATATAGGTTAAGATTCACGTTCAGTAGCAAAGCTGAATTTCAGGTGAGCCCTAAAAGCCATCACTAGCAGCTATTACAATTATGAATACAACATTTACATTGTTTTACTGAGAAAGCCATAAAACCCAGTATTTTAAGTTCTCAGTGAGACTCCATATTTACAAACATAACCCCCACTCCCCATTCCACTCATGCAAAGAAAGAAAGGGAAAAAAAAAAAGCCATACTTATCCAGTTCCTGACATTCAGAAAGCTTTGCTCATTTGTCAGATCAAAAAGTAGAAGAAACCCCATGGCATCTCTGAAGAAAGCAGTTGTCAAGCTACGAAACCTAGACCAGCAAAGTGAAATTATTTGCTCATCTGACAAGTTACTTTGAAAACATAATTGCATACAGTCATAGAAGAATTGAGGTAACTTAAGACTGAATTAACCAGAAGGAAATATTCGTAGTTGTTTTGCTGAGGCAGGGACTGTGTAAGAAAAATTGCTAACATTACTGTGGCCTAATCAAGGCCTAAGGAGTCAAGGAGACTTGAGTGTGAGAGCTTTAAACAGTCTTCTACTATAAAGCATGCCTTGATCAAGATTCAGAAATTAAAACAATAATGAAATTCTAACTTTGAACAAAAATGTATCCCCTGTACACCTCAGTCCTTGAATTTAAACCTAAGAACCACAAAAATGCTAGTCTTTTGATAGGCCACTAGAAAAGAATCCTTTGAGATGCTTTTACCTGTCTGACTTTCCCAAGACCTCGACATATTTACAGAAACTTAAGGAGACCTTTAAAAAGAAAAGCTTTAAAAGTATCTATATATGCTGGCTATGAAAAAAAAGACTAAAAAGCAAGAATTACTGTTTTTGTGTTCTACAGTTGTAAATTACAGTTAGAGTTTAATGGGTATTCATATGAAACTTCCCATCGCTTTTAAAGAAAGCTCATGTTGCCATCTTGAGCCGTACCTTTCCTGCCCTGCAGTGTCCCAGAGCTGAAGATGGATCCTCTGTCCTCTGCCACCAACACCATCTGGCCCATTGGGTCTATACACCTGTAAAAGGTAAATTTACAAGACTGTTACCAGTCCAGCTGCTACAGAACACAGAATAACTGACATTTAAAGTCGTTAAATGCAGCAAAAGTAGCAAGGCTGATGCACAGATCCCGGCTACAACTCAATCCTCTGCTTTTTAAGACGAAAGTAGTATGAGATGCATTTTAATATTGCACCCAATTAAATACTTAAAAATAAGGGTAAAAGTGAAACTGCAAAACCAGTACCCAATAGACTATGGACTCCAGACAGATATTAGAGCAATGAGACAAGATTAATTTTAGTATTTTGATTTTATGGGTTTCTTACTACCTTACATCATATTCAAAATTAACTATGAGAAAGCAACAATGCAATCTGGCAATGTATTTGTAGTACTAGCAGAACCTCATTAGCAAACAGAATATACTCAGAGATAATGACATCTCTACTTAGCTGCCAAAATCCTGCTGAAAAATTGCTGAGGGTAGATCTTATCAGATCACAGCTTATAAAGCAGAAATTGGATGATAAAAATAAAAGCTGAAGAGTTTGCTCAGCATGAAAATATAAATAAGGGCATCTATTAGTCTTGGAAGAATCAGATAAAAATAGATTCATTTCTTCATGTTAGGTCAACTTCTTTACCTTCAAATGTCATTGTATCTAAGATTACAAGAGTTACAAACATATCTTTAGAGATCCACAAATTCAGCAAGTTTATATAAGATTCCGGCTCTGAAGCCTAATCCTTATCCTGAGTTATCAGCTATGCTGATCAAGTAAACCACCATGTTTACAATCCCACAAAAGGAACAATGAATTATTCAAGAGACCAGTTTGGCATTTAACTAAGATATCTAGTCCTTGAACTATTGTGGTGCATGTCATGCACCAAAAACCAGTCTGCCCGATGCCCATTACACCACCCAGATTTCTGGACACAGGAAGTCACCAGGCTACAACGAAAGACATTTAATACTTGTACACAAGAAAAAGCTTGTGCCAACTCCATTTCTCAGAGCAGTAAGGACCAGCACCCAATCGGTTATCATACTCTAGTGCTCAGCTTCATACCAGAAGTACATTTGCTTAGTTTAATAACAATTCAGGGGTTGAAAAAAGCAACCTTTTATTTCATAATTCTTCTTTGCTAGTGGTGACTGCTTAGGAAGCCAGATCAGCTGCATGTACCATTTCACCCACATGTTTTAAAAAAACTGCATCTTTGTTTAGTAGCCATTTCAGTTCATACCCAGCAAAAACATTTTACTACAGTTCAGTCCTTCCTTGTCAAAGGAGTTCAACAGTAAAAGTGCCACTCCAGGTACGGTGTGCACAACTCACAGAGTAGACACACTCATCGACACCTGCTGAGCAGAAAGAAGTGGTTTCTTAAAATCAGCTCTGTTACTATTGGGAAAATGGGTCTGTACATAGCAATGACAAAAAAAACCATGTCGAATGAGGCCTTTCCCATCACAAAATTAAGCACACAATAACACTGATTGCAGGCCTACACACAGACAGACACCATTTTCAAGTAGCACATTCTTTAAACAAACTCACCACTCTCTTTTCCCGAAAGTCAATGCCCACCGTTGTGATGAATTTGGAATTAAATTTGCCATCTGTATACTGGTAAAGAAGGCTGGTCTTTCCTACTCCAGAATCACCAAGTGCTAGGAATTTTATGAGGTAATCGTAGTCCCCATCAGACATAGTGAGAATTCAGGAGGCACCTTGAAAAGCAAAGCAAAAAAGAATAGTCAGTCAAGAGGTCTGCCAGGACTTCTGACAAATGTTTAAAATACAAATCACTACCTGAACTACAAAGCAGCGAGTGGCAGGGCCAGTTCTGTGCTCCTTTATACTGACTTCACTTTAAACTCAATGACACAAATTACCAATAGCAAATTCAGCTGTGACTGAAAAAGTGCGTCTTTAGTTTTATTACATTCCTCTTACTGGAAAGGCAAGGCAACACAATTTTAACTTCGTCAGGCAAAACTGAAAATCAAAGTCAAAGTATTCAAGATATCTGGAACATGAACTGCGGAACTGTTTCTAATCCACATGGAAGCTGGCAAAAGCTACTTAATTGTACCAGCAGTGCAATACTGGCCACACACTCATTATGGCATTACTAACATATGAAAAAACCTGACTTTTTTCCAGACCGTCCACTATATTTAAACAAAAATTACAATAATTTTCTATTAACAGCTATTTTTCAGTCTTGAAAAAGCTTTTTCTTGTTGTTGGGTTTTTTGTTTTGAGGAACAACTTTCAGTTTTTAAAGTTTTTATTTTAGTGCTTGTTCACCATTCAAACTAAATCTTGATCCTGAATTGACATTAAACACACACGTACATTTTTTCCATGGCTTATACACATTTAAGAAATTTCCCTCTATTTTTAAAAAAATAATCATATTCTCTACAGTCTGATCTACGTGCAGGAACAGCTAAAACGCGTAACAGAAATCAGTGGCAAATTTCACGTGTACTAGAAAAACTGATGTAAATGCACTGGCACTTTCCTGTTGAGTAGCTACTGAGCCTCTGCTCCCCTAAAACAAACAGTAGAGAGCTGCCTTGTGCTGTGTTCAAAGACATGAACATGAAAAGATAAGCCTAAAATAACCACTCTAAAAGCAACAGAAAACTGGCATAAAATTGCCTATTCTGAAGGACAGAAACAGATGCCAAAACCACAAAACAATCAGATGACGAAATAAAATTTTAAAAGAGTAAGATCCGCTGTTTCAACTGTAAGTATTTTTGGAACTACTTGTAGCCTGAGCTAGATAAAGTTATTAATTTCAAGTCATACACTGCAGTAGTTTGCATCAATGCCAAAACACCAATTCATTTCTTGAATATCAGCTCACAGCTTGAGGTCTGGAACAAACTCCGTGTTTCCAGTGTGTGGGCGTCAACTGCCACCATTCAGCTAAAACCCTAACTATCTTTAAAGCTTCACCTTTGTAATTGCCCTGCTCTTGGTTACAAGTCAGAACTGTGACTAGTTGATGTGCCCATAAGTGGCTCACTAAAAAGCAGACACTGGTCAGGTTTACCCCAGATATTCTCCAGCTGAAGAGTCAGTGGAAAGCAGCTGACACTTTTTTTTCCTTTTTGAAAAGCGTTGAAGTCTCCCTTTCCCAGCCAAGGCATATTTCACATTATGCCATCAATGCCAGTAAAAGCTTGCAGGAAAGGGGGTTTAGGTGACAGAGTTCAAACTCACTACTACACCACAGCCAGCTAATTCACTTCTTACTGCTGTGTTTTAACCAAAGTTTTGCAATAGAGTAGAAGGCTGAAAGGGGTAACTCCTGCAGCAGGAGTTATCAGTGAGCTTATTACATAAATGCACCACAACTGCAGGACTGCATCCACCACACAGGTCTGAAGGAGCAGCATATTCAAGTAAGCAAGTTGAACAAGAAGCCCAAACACTGACATAAGAACATTTTCAGAAGAAACTAAGAACCCCGATCCATTAGACACATTCACACATATCAGCAAAAATAATTTGGGGGGCGGGGAGTTGTTTCATTTTTTAAATCCTGTCCCCTTTCGGAGAAGGAAAAAAAGTAAAACCAGATCACCTGCCGTGTAGCTCTACAAAGTCTTTCCACTGAAATGTACCAGAAGAAAGGGAAAAATATTTAAAAAAACAGAGCTGGATTTTTCTAAAGACTGCATTTAATTCAGGCTTCCATCTCATACATGGTGTTTCCTTTGCCCTCAGATGTTCCCCAGGGGCAAAGAGCTGTGTAAGCTCATCCTCTTGTACTCAAGCACATGTTCTTTCAGTCTCAATATCCCTAAATTAATTGTTGCTTTAAAAGACTTAGATGTAAATCTTAGGGCCAGTATATTACACAAAGACAAGCTTGCTTCACACCTTTTACTGTGCTGTCCTACTTGCACAGAGGTATTTGCCTTGTCTTGTTGGTTTTCTGTTGAGTCGCTATAGTTGTATAGAACGTACTTTTAATAACAAGTACAAATGACAGTGCACCTAATCACTGCTGATTTATCATGCACCCTGTGCAAGACTGCACAGAGGAAGGAAGGGCACTGCAGCTCTTCCATGGAGCTGTAGGGAACTGTTACAGTTCAGCTGCACCTTCCACTGGACAGGGCTACGTGAAAGCTCTGGCCAAAACAGAAAGATCAAGATCAGGCACTGGGGAAGTAAAACCTAAAGGTATTTCTAGTGTCCTATCTGATTTGTAGAGTGTCTGTCTGGACAAAAATGCCACATCATTTGGCCCACTGAAACCTCAGTTCTCCCTGTGGCTGGTAAGAAATGCAATTTCCAAAGGTCTGACAGAGGACGAGGAACCCTTCACAGGAAGGGCTTCTAATAATGCCTTCTAAAGGATTTGCTTGAGAAGGAAATTTTCTCCTTTGGTTTTGAAATGCACACACCTCTCACTGCACCCCATAATGTCAATCTATTATTCAAATATCTCGAGGGAGTGGTTCTCGTGAAACCCTGCACAGTTAACCTATCCTTGGAGACATGTAAAGAGCTATTTTCATAGCAGTTTCAAGCTTTGTCCTCCTCCCTGTACAAATATTTAAAAAGTGATCTCCACCCTTCACTTCTGAGATCTGCAGTCCTAGTGTCCAGACACATCCAGTTTCACATAACAGAAATAAAAATATATTTGTTGCAAAGTATATTCAAGCAAAAACTGCTGTGAAATTTTTAAAAATCACAGCCCTGTTACTAAAGCCCCATCCCATTTTTTCCTTCCAATTTTGCTTTTTTTTTTTTAATTAGGCTTTAGAGCTTCACACTTTCCAGTCTTTCCTTCCACATTTCTATACCTCGTATATTAGGAGAGTAGGAGGTAGAAAAGGAAGATTCAGAGAAAATTTATTATATAATTAGAATTCACCAGGTGACCAAAAGTAAATCATTCCCAAATCTTGCTTCTAAGAGTAAGAACTCCTTGGTTAAAAAAAAATTCACTCATGGACACAGTTTTAACTGATCCACATCAAGCTCTCCACAGTTTTGCCTGTTGTAAATCCCTCCTGAAATCCCATTCAGCTCTGGCTTTGCACTTTGCCTGGTATGCAGATGGACAGGAGCTATGAGCAAGTGCTGGAAAAGCTCTAGTGGCCTCTTCCATGGCTGACAGGATCGCCACATAGCTATCATTTGAGCTGTGCCTGTACAGCTGCTGCTCTGGAGCCTCCACACACACACAGATCGTGCCTTGTCAAGAAGGGATTCTCTGCAAATCAAGTGCTCCTCTTGTTTCCTGCATTTCCTAATCTGAGGTACTTTCACATTACAGACATCAGTGTTAACAGGTTCATATTTTTGCCTCTGGGACACAAATATCATAGCACTATTGTGTGATAAAACATTCCAGACTATGGCAGATTTGCTCCTGTATAAATTAAGGCAATTATCTTGGCATGCAGGATTTCCCCCATGCAGTATGGAAACAGGGAATATGCTTCCTGAACTGGCCTTACACAAAACATGCAACTCCTGTGCTGCTACTGAGCTGACGAGGAGAAGGAAAAAGGAAGAAGGCAAAAGAGATGAATAAATAAAAACTCAAGCCAAAAAAACAAAAGCATTGATCTGCAAATAAAAACATGTATACATACACACAGTGTAAAATTCAGGAAATCTGAACATGCCCCTAATCAGACAGTCCTCAAGCACATCAGTTTAAAGTAAGGTATACCACTTACCCCAAACTCTGCAAAAGGAATAGTTAGGGCACACTGGAGATAGTACTTCCAGTAGGAGTGCTTTTCCAGCACCGCCTCTTCAGCACACAGCCAAGAGGCTTACGTGTCACCTGTTTGCATCCACGTTGATGGGTGCTCAGAGATAAAGAGGTGTGTCCATGTCTGTGTCTAAGGAGGGTGCTGCCTCACTGCATGGCTGGCAAGCAATTACACAGCTCACATGTCCCTTTTATTCCTAGAGGCAAACAGCATTTCAAAAGAGATTTGTGCAAGACCTATCTTGGAGCAGATCTCAAGTTGCTGCAAAATCACCTACACACCTTGAAACAATGACATTGTTGTTCTTAGCAGGGGTTTTCATTCAAAAATGCATTAATGATGGAGTATATGGATCACAGCTGTTCAGTTCCATTCATAGCTTTACATCCTTCACCTCAGGTTTGAGGAGAATACAGCAGTCTTTAATGTAAACTCTTTCCTTTCTGTTGAGGCTGCATGCTTGTGATTAGAGTTGACCTGGGCATCGGGGGAAAATGAGTCCAAATCCCCCACAGACAGAAAACGAAGACGCTGCAGGTCTCTCGGTGGGCAATAACGCATTTGTACAGATTTGATCATTCTGCAAGTGCACATCAATTCATACTAAAAATTTTTTTTCACCCAGGCACTACACAAACTTAAACTTCAGGAGTGTTTTATGCGCCACTCCATCTGTTCTAGCAGAAAAACTGAGAAAGTGATCCGGAGTGCAGAGGAATAAGTTCAGTAATCCTGTCACACCAGCACTGCCACCACACTACAGCGAGGCAATAACCACATTCCTGCTCGGCGTGGGCAGAGCGCCGTGAACGGCCTCACCCTGCTCTGAGGCTCCAGCAGCACCTGAATGCTTGAAGAACTGGTCAATCAGACACGTGTCAGCTCTGTCCAAACAAGGGACAGAGACTTAATGTTCCTGCTTAGTCAGCACTTTATTAGAAGTGCTTTTTTAAAATCTGCCAGATCCGTACAAATGTAACATAAACATATCATGACAACAGTATTTCATAAACTCAAGTAACTGCTGCACTGGAGGAAGAGAACTAATGAATAAGCACTTCACCAAAATGTTCTGAGCTGCACTATTGTGTTTCTTAGGGAAATGTATGACCTGGCTTGCTTTAGTTTTGGTCAAAATTACACTTTCTGCAACTTCTGGGGCTTTTCTGTAACATAAATAAGAAAAAAGAAAATACCCCTTCGTTACTTTCAATTGCTTTACCTGACATTTTACTGTTATGATGTTTTTTGTTTCAACTGTAGAGAAATTTTAAGGAATTGCAGGATCAATATCTAAGGAGTGCCTTTTTCTTGGAAAGATCTAACTAATTTTAAGGGTGCTCAAGATATGTAAGAATCTGCAAAATTAGGTACAAAAAAACAGGCTGAGAGGTTTTAGCCTCCACTGATGTCACTTTTATTTGGCCGAAGGAGCTCTACAACCATTTTTCAGAATTGCTACAACTGCAGCATTTTGAGAGCATGAACTGATGGCCACACAGAGCACCGTAAGAATGAGTTATAATGGGAGATGCCAGGCAGAAAATTATAATCCCACCCAGAAAGGGGGCACAAAAGGGAAGCAACAGGTCTGCAGATGTGGTGAGAACCTTGCATAACAGGCCAGGCAAGGGAACAGCAGATTCTGGACTTTGTTTCCAGAAAACCAGGAGAAACTAGGAATGGAGAAGCCAGGAAACGAAACAACAGTTAGTTTTGCAACTTCATTTGCATTTCAGCATCACCAAACCAACAAACAGGCAGCTGAATTTCAAAGGCTGGCTCAGTTACATAAATGAATGAAAGGCAGCACGGAACTGGAAAAAAATGAAGAGTAAAAGCAGGAATGTTGCAGATGGTTGTCCAATAGTCCCCATATGGGAGGATCTTTGTGCAGTTTCAACTTCTATGCAAAAACCACAGCACCATCTCTATTCCCTCATCAGTTCCTAACATTTTCATGCTACATGGTAAGGAAATACTGTAGATAAATAGAGATTTGCAACACTATGTAATAAAAACAGTTGAACTCTCTCAGAGGACCTGTCCCTCTCCTGGGAACAAGAACTTTTGCCTCACAAGTTACCTCTTTGCACTCTCATCAGAAGCTGCCTTCAAATTAGAGCAGTGAAGCAAATATCTGTATAAAGTGAATAAACTCCAGAGTAAACTGGGGAAAATAAAGCAAGCATTTTTAATTCCTTTAAGAAATTCCATACTACTTACTCCATCCTCAACCATTCCCCTCTTCCTCTAATAAACACATTAAAGCCACAGTGGCTTCCAAGTTAACTGCCATGCTTTTTCACTAACTTATAAATAGGAAATGCAGAACAATGCCCAGCATCCTACCTAACATGACAATTCTGACCACTTTGGGACCCACCTTCTTCCTCACAGCCTAACCTTAACATCCGGAACACATGACTACACTGTACCTACTCTTCTCAGGATCAAGGAATTATGAATGACACTCCTACACAGATAGACACATTTTCCAACAGTTTCAGACAAACCAGGAGCCACAAGGATTTCACCCACAAAGCTGGTCCTATTCCCAGGTGGAATATATCCAGGAGTTTGACCACCCCCTCATTCAGCAACACTTTCAAATTCAGAAGCGCAAGAAAAAAGAGCACACTTCTATTTCTGCCCACAGAAATAGCCACTGAAGGGTAAAGGAGAAGATAATAAGAATCATATAGGATAATAAGAATTGAGTATTTCTTTAAGGAAGGGTTTGGTTTTCCAGGAGATAAAAATCTCCAGCAGATAAGCAAACACATGAAGATGCAGAATAAAAAAAAAAGGTTAAAAATCTAAAAACTTGGATTTAAAAACTGAAAAAGGAAGCAGTTTCATATGTGCAGGTAGAATACGAATGAAATGTCATCTCAAGGAAAACAAGTGCAGGTATTCATGCTAAAGAAAGTATAAGTTATGCTCTGCCTATATGGGTGATTCAGTAGGCTGCAATACATATTAATCAGGCCAGGTTCTTTGTTTAAGCCCATTAAAGCACACACTGTAAATGGCCAGAGGAAAATATCTGCAGCTTCTTTAAAAAATAAATAACAATATAGATATAGATATATTTCTCTTTCAGAACAGGCAAGTTCTCAGCTACTTTCCACCTTGTTTAATAGGCCAGATACCTAGAACATTGAAAATAATTCTCAAAGAATTTGCCGAGCTTATGAAGGATACCAGATAAATCCTGCATTAGAGAGGAATAATCTGGCAAAATAAATTATCCTGATTAGGTCAATTAGAAGTCAATGGAAAAGGTCAGCTACCAGACACCTGAAGACACTTCCTAATCACTGTTGGATAAAAGTGAAGACCACACAAATGTGATACAAATGGGACTACAAAACTACATCATTTATCTAACATGATGTGGGCAAGCATACAAAGAGGTGAGGCAGGAAAAAACTGCAGAGCGCAATTTAATCCACCTTTTCATCCTTTGGGTTGGAAAATACATGGGTTTTTTTGTTTTTCATAGGAGGTAAACACTTTTCCTTGCTAATCTGGTTGTTGATTGGAAGATACAACAAAAATTACCTTTTTTTTCCAGAAGCCACTGCCGTTCTTTAGCATTATGGCTTTTCTGTAATACTGAGATCTGTCCTAACTACAACGAAAGTAATAGGGGTCACAGTATAGAGGATTTCTAACATTTTGTTCTCCTAGTTATTTCTTAGGAAGTTAAATGCTTTCTCATTATTTAGGTGCCATTGAAATATCCAAAATTTTTTAACTCCATCAGAAGTTATTCTGAAAGCAGCTAATCACAAGGCATCCTGGCCTTTTAGAGCAGGACTAATGTGTCAGATCATACTTCCAGCAACCAGTGAAAACATCCCGTTCCCCAGAAAATTTACTGGTTATCAAAGTTACTGACTGAACAACTAAGCCATATCCATTTCTAGTGAGCTGAAAAACTCTATTATCTATGGATATCGGGCATGACATTTGGAATCATAAAAAGTTACTTGTGAAAATATTTAATCAGAGAGATTTCTTAAATGAATCTAGCAAAAAGGACAAAATAAGTTTGTAGTTATCTGTGGGAAAGCAAGAGAAACTGTCATTTAGAACCCTGTCCAGCAACTAGAAAAGGTTATTCCTTCTACTCCTCAAATCCAGCATCATGGGACAGTCAGAGATGCTAAGCAAGGAAGTGGTACAAATGGACAGAGATGGAAGGATGGATGTAGATGGATAAAACTGAGGCTCACAGCTAGCACTCACTTCCCCCAAACTTTTAAACACCATACAATCTTGACAGAAGCATCCTTGCAGGTGCAGAGCTCACTGGACCTACCTGAGATTGTGCTGCCATGGGAAGCCACTCAAGAGCAGTGCAGGCTGGCAGCAGGACACTTGAGCAGGACACTCAGGAGTTTGAGAGGTGGGTGTCAGCTGTGAATAATCTGCTCCTAAGAGGTCTCAAAAAGAATCTGAGCCTTTGATTTCAGAGTCTGTAATAGCTACAGACTGAGAAAGAGATTTTCAGCCAGTACTGAGCAGGACTTGTTTAATAAACATGTTTGGAGATAATGAGCATATGTGACGCTTCCATGTTTTATAGATGCTATGAAAAAGTTAGAAATAACTTGCTGAGAATACTCTGGCCATTACTTAAAATGCGCATTACATAATAAAACACCACTTCTGCCTGAAATAGGCTGTATTCAATAAGCCACAACCCGTTCTCTTCAGGAAGTTACTAACGTGCGACAGCAAAACAGAAACCTTCACGGAAATCTTTGTGTGACAGCAAGGCACGGCCACTTTGGAGCATGCTTGTAGCTCAAAAGTATGACTCAAACTCTTCTAACAAAGCAAAGCTAAAACTGTGGTGTTTGAGTGGGGTTTTCTTCCAAGAATTGAAAGCCAAGCCCCTACCTCCACCCTATCCTCCACTTGAACAGCTCCAGAACTGCAGCACGAATTAACACTGCCCAAGCCTTCTACTGAGGCCCTGCAGTCTGCCAAAATACTCAGACAGTGCTTTGGCAAAATGTTGGCTTCAATTCGTATCCTAGCACAGCTTTCTAGAGCCTCAGGGAAGGCATAATTCAAAAGAAGCACTGATTAAGCAGGCTGAACTGCTCAACACAAAGCTTCCATTCAAAAAGCCTGCTGTTTTTCAACCTGAGTTGCCAACAATATTTATCTCACTGCTCAGATCACAATCCCATGTTACAGCATGAATTATGGTTAAATCCTGATACACAGCAAAGACTTCTGAGATAAACAGCACAGCAAACCAGAATTTCTTACACTAATTGGTGTTACGTAGGAATATACGAGCAAGGAAAGCAAAAAGCAGCACAAGTCTAATGCCACAGTTTGCCCATACCTTTCCTTTTAGTTATTCCCAGACAGAGGGAGGGCCCCAAGACGGCTGTAGAGTAAAACCCCACCTGAAACCTGGCAGCTGTTGCCAGCTTTTCCTATTGTAGATGCCTTCCTAAAGAATTCTTTCATAACATTTCATGCACACAAAGTATCCTAAAGTTTCACTTGAACTGACCTACAGTAACAGGCAATTCCCTACCTCTGCCCTCAGAAGTCTTCAATTAAAATTCAGAATGGTTCTGTTTATAGCTAATAAATGGCTTAGCAGCAGTGAGCTTACAGAACAACCACCTCTATAACCCAAGTTCCAGAAAAAATACACAGAGCTTTTCTATGAAAATAAATTGCCAGTCAGAATGTTCTAACTGATCCAAGCAGTGCAAGTTTCCTGTCGGAAACTGTGTCAAGGAAACACATATGCAGTTATCACACCACAGTGCATACAGACTGTGCTGTCTTGGCTTAGCACCAAATAGAAACGTTGCCTGCTCGTCAAGAACTCAGGAATCTCACACAAACTGGCAAACCAACTTCACAGAACAATTCTACACCGTAATTGAGAAAGGCATCAAACCTCCGAAATGAAGAATGGAATATAATGGGTAAGTAATATGAAAGAATCTATTCAGCTATGCCCTTCTGAGCACAAGTAATGGTACTGCCTCACAAGAGTTTCTGTATGAGAAGACTCATGAAAGTAGGTGCTGGTATTTCATCATCTACTAAAAGACTGGCTTTGGCTTGCAGCATTTGGTTTGAGTTTAAATCAATGCATGTGATTTACTATAGAAGGAACTAAGAAACCAGTAATGAGATTGCAGTAAAAACAAATTAAGTATGTGAAAAAAGAAAATCTCAGTTAGCACTAATCAGTACAGCTGCAGTGCCTACAGAGGAGCTATGCTAACTAACCCACTCACTCCCAGAGAATTTCCTCACGAAGATCCCAGTTCTTCTGTTTATACCAACAACTGCATCACAATGTGTCAAAACTGATGTTTTTAAAAGAAATTTTATCCCTATGACACAGTGTTTAAACAAAATTCAGAAGCAGGAACTACACTGTTTCCTAGCTATGAAGTAAAACATTTTAGACCTAATAAAAGCTACTCCTTTTTCTCCTTCCCATTGTCTAGAGCTTATTTCTTTCCTTCTACTAGGATACCTTCCAGATCTTTTTCCATTAACTGATTTTAATATTTTTTGAGGTCATTCTAAGTTTTCTACAGTTTCAGAATTTTTGTTGGTCTTTTTTTTTTTATAGTTTTTTCTTAAGAAAGAAATTACAGTTTCTCTTTAATGCCACTGTTAGTGACATGCTTAAAGAAGCCCAGCTGAATTAGATTCCCAGTTTGTCTTTACCAGGCTTAATTACTAAGGAGATTTTGTTTAAGATGGTGTTATAAATGAAAGACATGCTGGAAACACACAAATATAGTGAAATTCAGTGGGAGTATGGTGAGGGAAAGGGTGGCAGCACCAAACGCTAACATATTGTTTTGCAGTGTACAAAAGAATCCCAATATTATCAAAATTTAATCCTCAAATAATTCGGGCTATTAGAAATCACTACACTAAAATGTGCTAGAAATAGTTTCTGTAACACCCATTCAAAATGCACATGTAATGCATTAATGAAACTATTATATAACAGTAAATTATAGTGAAGCAGCTACAACAACCAACCCATCCACACAGCACAGGAAAAACAAAAACAGTTTGCCAAGCATCAATGTTTACAAAACCCTTTTTCCCCACTTATTTTATATAAACTTCTAATGCACTGGGGATGTCTATAAAGAAACAGCAAGAAAATATATTTACTGAACTACATTTATGGATTTCTCACTTCTCTCTCATAAACACAAGTTAGCCGGTGATGATCTGGAGGAGAAAAATCATCTTAAGACATTCGAGGCTAGACATCAGATAAAACCCTGGGAAAGCCCTGTGACCTTCCCACGGAAGTGGAGGAGAATACCGTTTTCTGTTCTCTGAACAACTCCTCCTTGGTTATTTACAGTCTACAAACACTGGAGTTTTGGTCCATGATTAGAAAAATGCTGGCAAATACGTGGCTAGAAAGGATGCCTAATTAAAAAATCATGCTTGGGGTGGCATGGCATGACTCAGTCAGATGTGTACATATATTCTGAGTTTCTTCCAAAGGAGATACAAAACACAGTAAAAACAGCCCTTACCATAATTAAAGGTTCAAGTCCTTACTATATGATTGAACAAGGAATGTGAACTAGATGAGCTCTCAGGGTTCCTTGCTATTCAATTTCTTTTGATAATTAAAAATAACAGACTGTGCAACACACCATTTTCATTCCTTTTATCATCCCTTTAGCAAACATGATAAAAAACATGTTGGTGCACAACGCAGTTAAAAAACCCCACCATTCTAAAGGACTGTTTTATTCAGTATAGTTTATCGTTAAATGCTAATGGGAACACACAAAGAAATAGAGTGGAAAAAAGTTCAAGCACTGCAACATTTAAAAATACTGAGTTACTTTGTTCAGTATTCTGAATGTTATTTGCACAGCACACTTCACTATGTAATTCCACCTTCCAACTGCAGAACAAGTTTGACTTAACGCAGAAGAAAATGTAAGCTGATGACTTGGGACCAGAACGGGCACCTTACGGCTACTGGATCCAGACACTGGTCACTGCAGTCATTCTATTTTGTTAATAAACTTACCCTGGTTTGTCTTTAAATCTGACTGATTTATTTGTGAAAAGCAATGACTAAATACATACCACAAGAGCCGCAATTTTGTCATTTAACCCCAAAGCCTATGTGTTACATAAGCCAATTGTACTCTCCAGCTTTACTTTTCCCTCTAGATGCGGCAGGATGCGGCAGCGCTGAAAACTCTCTCAAAATCAGAGTATTCCAGGGAGTTTGTTAAAGTCCAGCAACATTGTTTCAAAGCTCTTAACAGAGGAACAGCTGGCACATGACAGTCAGCTCAAGGAAAACAATGTAACAAATCTTATGAAAATAAATGGAAAAGAGAAAATGTTTACATACCTATGTTCGACAGCTGTGAATGGATCTGTAGTTTTCCAAGTGTGCTTCAGTGACGAGTTTCCTGACACAGTTCAGATTTCCTGAATACCATAGTCATGCAAAAAGAGCCATTTCTCATCTACAGGAAGCATCAGCAGAGAAAGAAAATAAAACCAAAATAGTGTAGTTCAGACTAATAGCTCTGACATTCGCAGGACATGGGAAGCTGCCAGCCCCACACAACCACCCTCCCCACCTAATTACATTCAGCTGCTTGTCATGTGGTCTTGCTGACCGATCAAGTGATCTCTTTTCCCCCTTTTGAAAGTAAGCAAAGTAGCTAACTAGATCTCCCTAAACCAGATAAGACACCTTGAGCCTTTGCACAAACTACTGACTCTCCTCCTTGTCATAGGGAGAGGAAGTTGCAGTGTGTCAGCACAACTTTTCTAAGTATACAAAAAAATAAAATACAGCAAACACAGTAGTCTACTATACTGAAACAAGGCAAGCACCAAAGTTCCCCAAACTGGCTTTATTTCCCACCTTTACAGACAGCAGAAAAAGTTAGCGATAACAAAACTGGCACAGACACCAGAGAGAGACCGCATGAGAGGGAGCTGGAAGGATTCGGGAGGACAGTGGCAGCTGTACCATAGGACTTTGTAGGCATCTGTGTCCAGTCCTTTCTGCTGAACCACTTCTGATGGCAACAAGCTCCAAGAAGAGATCGGAGTGATGATGTTGCCAGAAATTTGCTGAAACACTGATGCTAAACCTGCAAGCTCCTGTCCCTGCACAATCCTAAGAGACACATGCAGACATTTTAAACATTTAAATGACTTCAAGGAAATAAAGCTACTGTTAACATGTAAACCAATTCTTCAATGAGTCAGTTTTCAAGGGCCTGTTAACACAGGCCCCCAAGAAGCAGAATTCACGCGTCTGCCCCGATTTCAACACCAGTGTCTGCACCGAGGCACTCGCTGATGGAGAGTCCTGCACTGGGTCCAAGGGATGAGACAGGACCTTCACAGCCCCCTGCAGTCCCACGAGACCTCTTCCCCTCTCAGTCACCCCTGACATTACAGATGCTCACAGGAGAGGACTGAAAGGTGTGGACAAAGCAAGTTTTGCACTCACCATGTAAGATTTAGCAGATGTGAGCTTTTGCAGACAAGCGTCCTTGCACAATTCTTTCTTGTCTCAGTTTCTTTCCTCGAGCTGCTTCAAGAGCAGCAAAGAAAGGAAATTAAGGTGGTGTCTAAGACTAGTCTCCAATCTTATAATTTAAGAAGTGCTGCAGACAGGCTACTACAAACATTTAACATATGGATTCATCTACCAGTAACAAAGACAGCTCCACATGCTTCTTAACTCACTTGTTTCAGTGCTCAGCTATCTCGCCTCCTTTCATGTGAATCAAGGCAATTTTTACTTTCCTTGCCCTGGTGAACATCCAAGTTCTGTTACACAGAGCGGGAACACTTTTTCATGCTCTGCCTTAGCTTTTTCCCAGAATTAACTAAAATCTATTTCTTTGACATTTAGTTACAGGTCGTAATTTAACTCTACCTATTCTTGGCTCAATACAATCTTCTATAAATTTCACCAGTTTTAGAGGAATATAAAAGTCCCTTTTTTGCTCCCACATGCAATTAAAAAATAGAATTGTGCTCAATTTTCAGCAACATGAACATTTTTAATCTTTAACTGCTTGCTTCCCTCATCAATACCAGCACATTTGCTTAACTGTGAAGAAATATTCAGACCACAAGCACTCTAGAATTTCTGGTAACTGCTCCAGAGTGCAGAAGGAGGAACAGGACAAGAAGTGTTGACAGACAAAGAAGCAACTCTTCTGCCATGTTGCAAACAGCCCTGGGGGGTGACTACACACACTGAGCACAAACTGTCTGTCTGGAAGTCTCAACCAGCAATGTAAATGGAGTTCAAACTCCTCCACACAGTCACATGTTTGCCATCTTTAATGGAAAAACAATTCATACAATCCCCAGACTTCTCTGTTTTATTTCAGGATGAAATGAGGCTGCTCAACTTGCCTCTTAAGGATTCGGTGTGAGGAACACCAACTAATTTTTCCTTTCCCCCTCCCAGACAAGGGTTTTATCTGAAACAGTAAGACTTTGCCAGAAAGGCACAGCTGAAACAAAGCTTTTTTTTGAGGGTGAAGTTATGTTGATTTCAAACTGGAGAGTTATAAATTGGGAGGACATCAATGTTTGGTTATTTATAGTCTCTGTTTTTAAACAAACACGTCTGCAGCCTCTCAGCAAATGCTGCACAGGCAGCTGAGCCAGCAATGCTGTGGTGGCAGGAAGCGAACGCAAACCAAGCAGCAGCAGCTGGAACAGGAACCACTGCAGGCAGCCCAAGGTGAGCCACCCTCCCACTGCTACCCCAGTCGTAGGGGGTTATAAGAGCTTGGACATCTTCTCAGTTTATGTAGGGGATCAAAATTACACCAGTAAAGTTCTGAAACTGTGAAAAGCAGTTGTGAAGCTCCAGCTCTACAAAGGAATAGCCATCTATTTAGTTATTCAACATTCCCAACGTTTTTACAAGTTCTATGAACAGGTTGTATGAACAAAATTATCTGAATGCATGGAATTTATGGTCTATTTGTAAAAATTTTCTATGCTTTGCAGGCCCAGGAATTTAAGAGGAAATTTGAGGAGTTAAACACAGTGAAGAGTGTGGAGCATTCTTCATTACAAGCGTCAGAGTATTTGTCTTCATACGCTCCATGCCCCTGAGAAAAGTTGCAGGTGTCCAAACTGTCCTGTAGCAGATTTTTCTTCTGTAAGAAAAATGCTGGATTGTTACCTGCCTGCAGAAATAAAGACACCTGCCACTGGAGAGAGGAATAGGAGAAGTGGATCTAGTAACAGCCCACTTCAGATAATGCTACAGAACACATCCCTGTTTCCAAATCCAAGAGCTGTGCCTAACATCAATGTCATCTGCCCCTGCTCTGCGGTAACACGCCAGTACCTCAGGACAGAACTCAAAAGACCTGAAAGGAGGAGATAAATTCCATATAAAGGATTTTTTGTTCTTTTGCTTTCTTCTCACCAATATCCTTCCAGGGAAGGAAGAAGAAAAAAAAAAAAAAAACCCAAAAAAAACCAAGAGACAACCCACACTCACAAAATCAGCTTTCACAACAGAACTCCAGAACCGTAATAGCTGAACTTTGCCAGGACCAAATCACGAAATATCCCTTCAGTGATTAAAATAAAAGTAGGTCAGGCAGGCCTTTCTGCTACCCAAAGGCACACCTGCTAAATATTTAGTAATATTATAGATTACAGTAAAACTTTCATTATGTTCTTTCAACTGTAAGCCAATCTAGGCAATTTTAGTAATGGTGACAGAGATTTCTTTCAGCATTGCAAGAGATAAAGTATTGGTATATTTAAGATCTGTAGCATTTTACATGGAAAAGAGGTTCTTTAAAATAATCCCCTTCAAGAGAGGCTCTAGATAACTAACTTTCAAGAATTACCAGGGTCTCTTCAACAATAAAAAGTTAACAGTAAAATAATCAACAAATGAAAAGCATCAACTTTGCCTTCATAGAACATCACAGTGCCTCAAGACAGGAATCCTTTGCAGCAACTGGGCACTCAACATCAGCACTTTGAAAAACTTTAGACCAAACTCTGTCATCAGAAAAAACATCACAAGATTGCTTCCCAAAATAAGATTTATATATGGTTATATTTGACCTCAGAAAAGATTAGTAAAATTATTCCAAACAAACGACTTTAACTGATCTGCCAATTCTGTTCAACCGCAAGTTTCTGCCTCCACATCACTTCCTATTAATGCCCATGTACACACAGTCTATCCCAAGGCAAAGCCAAGTGTAGATACCTACTCCAGATCTGAATCAAAAGGGGAAGGAAAGAACCCTTTAATACCTGAACCAGGTCCTCTCCCTCTTATTACAGTTCTGAAATATCAGAAAGAAAATAGTATTAAAAAATGCTATTGTACATGTTCTTGTACAAGATGTTAAAACACTCAAATGGTGAAAACAGGTTTATTTAAAATGGCAATAAAATGTGTATGAGTAAACACGATTATTTGTTCTGACTGAAATGAGCAAATGTGATCATTTTGCATGTAGGAAATGGTATTTTGGCAACATTCACACTACTCAAATTACATAATTTGTACTCAAAAGAACATTTAACCTAAAGATGGATGGATTATTTGACATGCTACAGCTCTTCTGTGAGACTATGTTGGTTCACATTTTGTAAGACTTATGAAGTGTATGCCTGACTGCATGAGGAGAGCACCTAGAGCAGCACTGCATGAGACACCAGTGGCCCTGTATTGGGTGAGAAGTGTAAAAGCACACCAATAATCTGATGTCTCCATCTTCAGCCTGAAGAGCTACAAATCTCATTTTAGATCAATGATCTTTATCTACTTTAAAGGGTTGATGACTAAGTGAACTTTTTAAATTAAAAAACATAGTAGCTTTACAGGAAACTTCTGTCCCAATTTAAAGGAACATGTGCACTACAGCTACCTAAGAAAGGATTTTCAATGTTTTACAATCCTATATTAATACAGCTTTGAAAGTGTCTGTCATATTTTTATCCACACTTAAGCTTGACTGATATGTGTTTATTCTTAGCACTACCTGATCCAACACATTATTTGAAAACCAGTCTCAGGAGACCTGGGTTTTCTTTCCAGCGCAAGAAGACATCGTTCATATCTTTTCTGAATCTACTTAATAATTGGGCAAGTGGTTCTTCATTCTCCTCACAAGCTGACAACAGCACCTTTTACACTTTAAATCTGGTCTCAGGAGGAAAAATGGAAAGGTTAGTTATGTGAAATACGTGACAGACAAGTCTCCTGCTTCTGAGCTACAGCAAAGTATTGCTTCTACAGTGTATTGTTCTTTGATCTTCCATGCAATGAAGCACATGAAACCAAATTAAACACCTGAGATGCCTATTTTTTTCTACCATTTCTTAAAGCATGAACACCATTAACATTAGAGCTCCTTCATATTCCCATTTATTCAGTGACTCCCCAGGTTAACTAGCCTGACTGGTTGATCTGCCTTCGTTCAGGGTGTGCAGGAGGAATGGGTGGGCTTGGAAAGGTGGTGATTCTGCAGTACATTACCAAAGTAGGTCTTTCAGTTCCATTGGCCCCATTCCAGTCCCTGTGTGACTCCCAATTACTAAAAAAGTTACTGCTCCCATTCTTCATGCTCCCACAGGATGCTAGGCTGAAAAAAAATTCCCTAAGGCTCAACACACCACACTGGAGATTACGAATGCAATAAGGACTTCTTGGAACAAAGCTCCAAATTTGCAACGCAAAAAACAAAGCTGAAATGAGGACATGCCTCTTAGCCTGGTTTCCTAAGGAAACAAAGCTCATTAGAGAGGGGCAGAGACACTGAATTTCTGTTATTTTTGCCTTCTCCCCCAACATTTGAATCTGCTGATCAGCTTTAACATTATTTTACAGAGGAGAAGAAGCCACAAAGATCTGAATTTTCTATATACTTTGTGAAAAAACGGCAGACAGGATAAAGGGAAGAGCAGGATGCTGCCTCCCCTGAAAGCTGGCAGTTACAGTTTCCAGTTCTGCAAGGGAAACCCACCAGCTGCCCAGGTCGTGCCTGCTGCAGCACATACAATTCAATTTTATATTTGCTTTCAGGTTGGATTTAAAAGACACTATCTATTTTAAAAGCAAATTAAATTTAAGCACATCTATTATTAAAAAGTGAATGGAATAAAACCACCGGAGTTTTGCCGTATTAGCAGTCCAGATTTGGGGGAGGGGGGCTGTCTTGTGTTTTAAAACCTACTAAAAAGTATGATCCTACTTCTGCAGCATGTTCTTTTCACAGGCCTTCCAAAGCCTGCTTTGCAGCTCCTCCTGACACACAGCAGGATCTCAGGTCCTGTGGGCTATATCCAAACAGACAATTCTAGAAAACTATCAAATAAAGATTTATAGTCACCTCTTCCATCTCATAGATAAAGAACATTTTAAAAACTACTACTTTAGCAACTCCAACTTCAGCCTACATTTATCCAAACTAAAATTACGAGAATTTTGCTATCAAATTCAGAAGAAACACAATCAACTCAGACAGTGCTATCTCCAAACTTGGTTAACACTATCTCTGTACAGATACGTCTATCCTGACGCCACTCCAAGAAAAAAGTATGGAAAAATTAAGTATTAGTCACACAGTTAATGCATTGACAGAAAAGACCTGTCAAGTTGAATCACTGTTAGAGGAGAAAGTCAGTGGAGCATGTGCAGTTATGTGCACAGGATCTGAAAGTGCTGCATGAGAAAGACTCTGTTGGAAATGGATGATACCAGCAGGGCTAGAACTAACCCGATACCTGTATTTCGGGTCACATTCTGTCACGCATAAAGTTCGGTTTAGAACAAAACAAGTGGGGATGGGGGAGGAGGAATTATGATTAGCCTCTGCAATTAAAAAAAAAACAAACAAGCCACCATAAAAAGACCCCAATTATCCTGCTTTTTGCTATAATCCGCATTCTGAATGTTATCTAGGCTTCCAAGCAGACTTGGAAAGCACCAGCCATTGGCAATAACTGTAGCAGCAATTCACCTCATGCAAACCTTGCATTAAACAGTTTCGCAGCACAAGCAATCCCACAACTGTGAGCCTTGAGTGATACCCTGAAACTCTCAAAATGCACCACCACTCCATGACAGTCACACAATTATCAGCAGGGATCTCCAGGAGGAAGGTAATTTCCCTCAGCAACTACCAATATAAAACACTGTACTAGCAAGACTGGTGGAGACACAGGAGAAAAAAAAGAAAACTTGCATTTTTTATTCATAAAAGTGAATAAAGTTTTCTTTTCCCCCTACCCAACACACATGCTTTATTACTCCTTATCACTACTAGCAGCCTTCAGTCTAGTCCAAGTATTCCCTTTCCCCAAGGATGTTACTGGAAGGAATTGTTTTCTTCCTTTCAGTTCACAGAGCGACCATTTTCCTTACAGTCTTTGGGTGATAAGAGAACCAAATGAAATATCCCAGTTAGGAAAACAATGAGCCAGGCCTTAAGACTGAGACTGGGCTGACTTTGGACAACAGCATTTCTCTACAGAACCTTCATCACCTTCTAATGACATATGCTTAATAGAAGTATTATAAAAATTGTGCATCAATTGTTTTCAATTTTGCTTTGCATTCTGCTGTTTCTAATTCAAACCTGAAAGGGGCTTACATACTTGAAAGCCTATCCTTTCCAACAAAATAAACTGCCCTAACAAAAGGCACTGCTTCTACTCTTGGAGCTCAGCTTACCTGAAAGTAGTACTCCAGATTCAGAGTTTTTATCCACTTTGCTATGTATTCCTTTATCCTGTTATCACCTTTCAAACCAATAGCTCTACACAGCTGCAAAACTGCAATCACAAACTCCAAAGTTAATTTGTAATCAGCTACTTGATTTGTGTAGCAGTGTCCTTACACCCGTCCAGTCTTTTATTTGCATATAAAATATCATAAAATATTTCAGCAAAGTTCTTTCAAATTTCTTTCAAAGTTCTTTCATTCACATATCACATTTACACAAATAATTACTGCAAAAGTGTAGATTTATTTTCAAAATACTCTTTGCAAGTGCCCATAAATTTGACTTTTAATTTAAAAACACTGCTCATATATATACCAACTTCTTTTGTCCACTGCAAACTACAGATTTCTAGAAAAGTTTTACTCCTGCTAAGTTTGTATCCTCACTGCTGTTTCCTGCCCCTTTGCTACCTTACTACCAGTCTTCACACTGTCTTCCAGAAGTGCCTTTTTCTGACACGCTTGATTCTTACCATTTCTCATCATTAAAAGTATCAGACATAGAGAAAGAAAACAGTATGGGAAATGGGTTTGCAAACTCAAGAAAATATCACTGCACTGGTTTACACTTTGATATCGTCCTCAGAGCCATAGAAGCAAGGACACTTGCCTGGGGATTTTTTTCCTCCTGTAGTTTAAAAAACTGAAAAACTTGTTAGGTCAGCTCCAGAGTGCTGAAATGTGCCAGAACATGAAAAAGATTCCACCACCCAGTATATGCAAAACCATCACACACACCTCAAAGCATCCTCAGCCCTTTGAAGCCATACCAGCCCCACAGGAAAAAAGTATGCTGGTTATATGTCATATTTTAATCCATATGCCATAAGGCTCATTAGATTGGTAAATAAATCACAGGCACTGAGACTACTTATTACTATAAATCAAAAGTAAATTCTACTGGTTTATGTATGAAAACACAACAATGTAAGGCTGTTCCAGAAAAGAAAGTCAGGGCTAGGACTTACTCACAAAGCTCCACTGGAGATAAAAGGATCATTAAATCATTAAGTGATCTCAGCTGATTTAACATGGTTCAAGTTAGTCCTGCCTCCTGCCAGGGATGCAGTTCTGACTAAGAAGAGAAAAAAATAAGTGAGGAAAACAATCTCATAACCAGATGCTATACCCAGAGGAAGAATGATTGGGAATATATTTGTATTAAATAGAAAAAAAATGCATTTCTGCTATAGAAAGCTGCCTTTTAGGTAAGAACTTATCAAACCACGCTGTACTTATAACAACTTTTTTGCCATGTTTGAAGCCAGTGCTGTTAACTCAGATTGTATCTGCAGCACTGAGTGGTATCTACAAGACAACAGGAGCAAAAGCAAGTTCCAGAGCACTACATATGCCAAGCCCATAAAATGTTGAGCTATAAATATCTAAGTAACCCTCTGCAGGACCAATCACAAGTGCAGAGTACAATAATGCCACTTTAATACCGAAGGGAATATTTGATGATTAATTATTTAAATCATGAGTTTAATACATTTTAAATGCAACTTAATTATGTGCTGGGACATCGACAGGGGAAAAAGAGTTGTCATTCTTTATATTCCACCTCTAGGGCAAATTTTGCCTGCTTCTTAAAATTAAATTAAATTCTAACTACCTCTGTTGACTGTGACAGACTGATCTCAGTAATGGTGTTGATCTGCTGGGTTATGCCAAAAGCTGACAGACCTATCACTGGTCATTTAGCAGCACAGCACATACCTGGCAGTAACAGCACAATCAAGAATTCAAAGGCACACAGGCATTACTGCACATAATACTTGTTTCTGTAAATGTCAAAAGCTACTTAAGAATTCTTTTATCTCACCTTATCTTCTCTTTGAAAGAAACGGAAATGTGTAATCAAGTGATAAAATAATGTGTTCCCATGTTTAACGATAGTGATTACCAAACTTACAGTCTGGTTTTAGACCTCTGGTTGCTGATGAGAAATTTTGTTCACTGTGAAAATAAACCAGCATAAGTTGTAGAACACCCTCTCTCCCCAACTCCTTTGTGCAAGAGATTAAGCAGATGTTAAATTAGAACCCTGGACAAGAAACACATGAACATGCTGTTCTTTTTAACTATGCTTTTGAGACATCCATTTAGCATGACAAACTCTATTCCTACATTTACCTACCATTTGAAATGCATATGGTAGTATATGGTTTTCCCTGGCCATAAAATACTTGGAACACTCACAAAATTAGTAAAAGTCTGTGACAAGAAAGAAGGGCTGAGAGAAGATGTCTATGTAAGATTAAGTTTCCAAGAAAGGGCAAGCAGAATAGATTTTGTAGAGTTTCAAAGAAACACCTGTAAGTATAGTAACATATCATCCTGCAGAACTAACTCCAAACATGTATGTGCTATCCTGATGAAAATCTCCTAAGCATCATCCATGAGGGAAGTGTTAGAGGAGTCATACAATCAGAAAGCTCAAAATATTCCTGATGCACCTCTAAGAGATAAAAATTGAGTGGTTTTGACAGTTCTAAGCATGTCCTTTATACTTTGCTAGCACCATTAAAAATACCACTTACACATTCATATACTCTAGTTACTTACAGAGTAAGTAGGAAAACCAATAGGTGTTTCTTATAGATTTAGCTTTCTTTAGATCCAAGATCATCAAAGTGTAAATTCAACCCAAGCAATGCAAATCAGGCTGAAGGGCCCTTCTGAGCCTTCTCAGCAAGAAGCCTCTCTCAGACAAACATACAGTGTTCAGAAAGGAGCAACAGGTCTGATGATACTCACATATAAGATTTAAGTCCTGGCTAAGCAGATACAACATTATTATAGTGCTTTCACAATGATTTACCATTTTTAAAGCCTTTTCAAAAAATTTCAACCAGACATGCAATCCACTTCTCTGTAAAAAGAAATGCACGCCTAATGCGGTGGGAAACTTGCAGCTGCTGCAGCTGGTGCGCGGGAAGGCCCGAGCGGGGTTATTTGTTCGCGTTCAGGGCAGCAGCTGTGAGGGGAAGCACATGACGGGTATTCCAAAGGCCGAGGTTCCGGACATTTCGCTTCGATCTCCCGAGTGAGGCCCCTTTGTTAAAGCCCGGGTCGCTGTTTCAGGGGCGCGGGTCGAGTGATGGGGAGGCAGCATTCCGAATTCCCTGCCCGAAACACCGTCCTGGGGTTCTGATCAAGCCTTCCGCTAGCCTAGCCTAGCCTAGCCTAGCCTAGCCTAGCCTAGCCCAGCCCAGCCCAGCCCAGCCCAGCCCAGCTCAGCCGAGCCGAGCCGCCCCGGCTCGCTGCCCTGCTCGCCTCCCCTGCCGCTTTACCTGCTCGCCTCCCGGCCGCCGGAGCTCCCTGAGTCGCGTCCCGCCGCACCTGCCCTATTTTGGGCTCCGACCGTGTCTTTTCCGTCAAGGCAACATCACTTCCCGTAAAGCCCGAAGTGGGGGCGGGCCGGGCGGCACCGCCCCGGCGTGTCCCGGCCCGCCGCGGCCACCTGGGCGGGCTGAGGGCGGCCCGAGGGCAGCACCGGGCGGTGCTCAGCGGCATTAACCGGGCTGGCTCTTCAGCCCTTCCCTCCTCACCTCTCTGAAAGATCTCGCATCGCTTAGTAAGAATTCATAAGAGGCAAGACAGGTTTTACAGTGAAAATCCGCGGCGCCTGGTTAATGCGCACCACTGTGGGTTTAATGAGTTCTTCCTGCCGCCTGCTGGCTGCCTGCCTTCCCCCGCAAGGGAAGAGTCCACTTTTAGCAGCTGCCCAATAAAAGCTTTCAATCCAGCAGTTTCAAGAATTCAGCAAGCAGAGTCTTAAGCTCAGTTGCATCTATAAGCCTTTCCACCTGCATCAGTTCAGACATCCTCCTTCTTGAAACTTTTCAAATTCAACTGCCATCTTTATGTACAATTCCAGTAGTTATATTTACAAAAGAAGTGCCTACTAGACCTGAGCTACACTTCTTCAAAATAACCTTTTCAATATATAGTGGTATTGTACAGGAAACTGTTGGAGTCACTGCAGTAGTTCAGTGTTTGCACTGAACTTCTGTGGCAATTTGTGGCATTTCCTTATAGAATCACGGAATAGTTTGGGTTGGAAGGGACCTTAAAGATCATCCTGTTCCAACCCCCTGTCATGGGCAGGGACACTTTCCACTAGACCAGGCTGCTGCAAGCGCCATCCAGCCTGGCCTTGGACACTTCCAGGGATGGGGCATCCACAGCTTCTCTGGGCAACCTGTACCAGAGCCTACCACCCTCACTATAAAAAATTCCTTCCTAATACCTAATCTAAACCTGCCCTCTTTCAGTTTAAAGCCACTGCCCATGTAACGTTATGTCCAAACTGCATTTACTGCACTCAACTGCACCTCACAGTCCACCTTCTACTGCTATCCTCTCATCTCAGCTTCCATATCGCTGCCTCCAGCTACCCCATTGTTGGCTTAAAATATAAAAACATCCAGACAATATGTTTCTTCCCGCATTCTGTCCAAACAAGATTCTGGGTTAAAACCAAAACCTGGCATAAGTTTGTCCCAAGATCTCTTGGGTTTGGCTTCTTTTTAGATTTACTGAAGTCTTGACGTATCTACCGATCAGGTTTCCCCAAGTCTCAGATTATGTTCTGTCAGACTAATCCACACCTATTCCAAGAGCCACGCTGTCTTCCTGAGCTACACACCGAGGCTCTTCTCCAAGTACAACCCATTTTTCAGGCAGACTTATCTATTAAATATCCACTGTAGCCTCACTCTATCAGGAATGAAAGCTGTGTGTATGCACACGTGGTACACGTGTGTATGTACCTATGGCCAGGTCTGACTGTAACCTAAGGATGCAGAAGTTGGGTGCAGTTCTTTTCTCAGCCGTTTGCACAACTGCTTTCCCAACTGCGCTGATGTATTAAGAACCGAAACCGTGAGAAGCAGAGAAAAATGGTATTTATCACTTGGAGGATCAGATCAGAGGCAATCCAAGAAAACCCATGGAGCATAACCACACAGCAGCAGCTTTCTTTTTCGAGTTTCCTGATGTTATTTAAATTTAGATGTGAAATAGACTTTCAAACATTCAGAATGTCATACATGATTCAACCTTCACGTCCCAAAGTCTGCTACCAAACACACAGGCACGCAGCTGCAGCTCCAGCAGACGGGTGGCTCCAGCGCGGGGCCGGGCTGCAGAGGCGGCTCGGGAGGGACGGCCTCGGCAGGTGACGGTCGCGCCGGCTCCATCGGCCCCGACGGACAGGGCGTGCGAGGGCCGGGCTGCGAGGCGGTGCCCGGGAACGGCGACGCACGACTCCCTCAAGGCCTCTTGTTGGGCGCGGCGTCCGGCGACGGCGCAGCGGGGCCTGCGGGGCCGTGCGGGGCCGCGGGCGGCTGGAAGAGCGGCCCGTAGATGTAGAGCCCGCTGGCCACGCCGAGCGCCACGGCCACAGCCACGTGCTGCAGCGGCAGCCGCCCCCTCATGCCGGCAGGCGATGCTGCCGCCCTC
>VZTD01002668.1:36757-66501 GCA_013397725.1 Rhagologus leucostigma
GAGGGGCGGGGGGCGGCCGCCGAGGGACCCGTGACGGGCCGGCATTGCCTCCGCAGGTGCGGCCGCGCCAGCGCCGCTGCTGGCGCTCACCCTGGCGCTGCGGACGCTCAATTGCTTCCTCGTCCAGACCAGCTTCGTCCCGGACGAGTACTGGCAATCGCTGGAGGTGGCGCATCGCATGGTCTTCAAATATCCTTCGCCTGCCGCGGCCCCCGCGCCCTCTCATCGCTGCCCGCGGGCCGGAGGGGACGCGGTCCCCGCAGTGCCATGGGCAGGGGAGCGCTCGGGTACGGCTTTTGCCGCCCGGGTCTGGCTTTCCGTGGCAGTAATGTGTTGGCTTGACCAGCGACAAACAGCCCACCGTTCTGGCCCAAGGGGACAGAAGGTCTCGACCCAGATGGCTCGGGTGAAGCTTTTCGTTTCAGTTGGTCCTGATCTGTCCTTAATATTCATAATTATGGTTACCTGACTTGGGAATGGACAAGTAGCTTAAGGGGCTACTCGTACCCACTGATCTTTGCAAGCATGTACAAAGCATTACAGCTGCTGGCTAAGGATAATGTTCAGCTGCTGGTGAGTATAATCAAAAAAATGAGCATCTGCTACTAAAATTCAATTTTAAACCATTGTATTTAAATACAGTGTCTTTCAGTTACTGTCCAGGTAAAATGCAAAGCCTTGAGTCTGGCAATTAGAGATAAATGAGCACAGAGACCCCACTGACTTCCCATGGGAGCAGAACTCATTCTTAGATCTCCAGTCACAGCACTGATGCCTGTGACTGCAGAGGATTATTCTTGGCCTCCATCAATGTCTTGGAGTTTCATACTGATTGTTTGCCACTACATCATAACTGCCCAGTGGGTCAGTTTTACAAAGTGTTTAGCAACGTATATTTGTACTAAACTCACAACTAACAACAGCCCCTTTTGATTTCTATTGGAGATGAATGGCAGATAATTCTACTTGCCATCTCTGAACACTTTAAGTTGAACTATAGACATTCTTTTTTTTTTGGCAGAAATACTACCCTTACCCAAGGACCTTACTGTTTCATTTTTTAAATCATAAAAAGCTATAGAGAATATTCACTAATTCAGTAGTGCTCTCTTAAAACTTGGAATTTAACTTGGTTTGTTGCAAGTACAGTTTTCTCTCTGCTTACACAGATCTGGGTCCCTAGGCTTGCACAGGCAATGCTGGCTGCTTTTGCTGATGTGAAGCTTTACTCATTAGTGCAACACCTTGAAAATTCAGAAACAGCAAAGTTTGTGGTGAGTCACAGCCTTTATAAAATTATGCATGTTAATAAACACTGGTTTTGCAGTGTAAATAAGAGCAAAATGATAAGTCACACCTTGAAGAATTACCACCTTCATTTAGGAGCTTGTTTTAATGTGTTGTTCATAATTATTTTCAGTTCTTCTGCCAGCTCTGTTCCTGGTTTACATGGTATTCCTGTACCAGAACTCTAACAAACACCATGGAGACTATTCTTACCATTTTTGCTCTTTCCTACTATCCGATAAAAGGTTCCAAGATGGGTAACAGGTGAGAAACTTTTTCCTAGCAGTACTGATAATTTATGATTTGGGATGACACCAATCTACTGATACTGTTTAAAATGATAACTTTTTTCTTAACATCTAAGGCAACCCAAGCCCCCTCATTCACGTAGCAAGAGTTCTGTCTCATGGAAGGAACACTCTAGTATTTCCTCTAAGGTTATGTTTAAGGTTATGTTATAGCTGGTATGTAAAATTAACTACTCCCCAGTTTCTCTATGCAGAGTGTGACTTTATGGGAAGCTTTATTTTAAACTTTAAAGGACTGGAATATGTAGTAAATTGGGAAAAGACAGCAAAAGCTTTTTTGGAGTCAGATATAGGTGAATTTGTGGTCACAATTTTCTTTACCGCTCGCTATTTTAAAGTACGTACCTGTAGTGAGCAACTCCATCGCTAACAAAGCAATTATAGAGTTGCAACCTTCTAAGCAAAACAGAGTATCTGCACCCAGAGACTAAAAGTCACTTGCAGTATGAAAAAGTTTTGGCCAGAGACATGACAGTTGTTGAAATGTCACTGTCTGCAAAAGAATTGACCAGACCTCTTGATAAGCTGCTGGGTTTTTTATGTTTCTTCCTTCTAGTTGTAAATATTTAGCTTTGGTAGCACTTGCAATTGTTGTTCGTCCCACTGCTGTTATCCCGTGGATGCCTCTGGTCTTCAGTCATTTTTTGCAAGAACAGAGGAAAGCAGACCTTATCCTACACAAGTGTATTCCAGTTGGGTAAGTTCTTTCTGAATTTAACTGGGACTGTGCACAGCTACATCTTAATATTGGTTTTAGCACTGCAAAGACAGACAAGCCAAAAAAGCTGATATCATGGAAATAAAAAAGAGAACAAATAGAGTCCTTTGGCAAAAGTTTAAGGAAGGGGCATGTTTCCTTTAAACTGTTGTATATGCTGCAAAAAAGCACTAGGAAAGATTTCATGATGGTGAGACATGAGCAGCATTCCAGCTTAATCTGTAAGGATACCAAGTGATGGCAAGTGGCCACCATAAAATGGCCATGAGTATAGATAATATCAAAAATACTAGGAATCAGAGTTTTGACAGCTATCTGGAGAAGAAACAAAAGCAATTCAGGCAATATCAGTGCAACGAACTTTCCATTTTTGCAGATTGGTCACAGTAGGAACCTCTTTAATAATTGACCGTGTGTTTTTTGGTGAGGTAAGCTGTTTTAAACTTATTAGAAGAAGGTTGGGGTTTAGTATTTTAGCATTGATGGATGTTTCAGACTTCCCTGACTTCTCTTGTTTCTGTGACAGTGTCTGGCCTATGATTTCTAACTATATCCTAAGCCACGAACCCTTGAACACTGACTTCTCAGTTATTTCAAATGATGGACTGCTACATAAAATCAGTCTGCTCAGTCCTCAATAGTTATCAACAAACTACAAATCTACACTTCTGTGATAATTGCTGAATATAGGAAGTCCATGATGAGTCTTAGTAGAAAAAAAACCCCTGACGTAGGAGTGAAAACGTATCATTTAAGGCCAGTGATGACTGTGTAAGTCAGTGCAGCTGTTGGTTTTGACTTCGGATTTGTGTTTAACTCCCCCCCATCTCCCAGTGGGTACTGGTTCAGCTGAACTTCTTGAAATTCAACGTGCTGCAGAATTTGGGAACATTTTACGGCTCTCATCCTTGGCATTGGTACTTCACTCAGGGACTCCCAGTCGTCTTGGGTCCCCATCTGCCTTTCTTTATTCACGGCTGTGTGCTGGCACCAAGAAGGTACCGCATCTTTCTACTGGCAGTGATTTGGACAGTGCTGGTGTACAGGTAATCCCTCCTAAGTAGAACTACTGCCTCTCACTGGTTGTGTTCTTTGCAAAGCTCATGTCCTCTCCAGAACAAAGCAGCATAGTATTCAGGTTAAGTGATAGAAAACTTGAAACTATTCAAACACTCCAAGAAATACAGTCAGTTATAAAACTGTTTCTAGAATTTTGTGTAATACTGCTTCTTGTATTGTCACCAACATTTATCTTTAGAATTGATTAGACCTTTAAAGAATAAAATAGTTCATTATGCAATGCAGTAGAAGTTGAAAGAAAAAAAATCCCCAAACCAACACTCAATCACCCAGCAGGTGTTTAAGCAAAAACAGAACTAGTTAGAAAACTGTGTTCACTAGAAGCCTGTTAATGAAAACACATTTCATTTGGTTCTTTAATACGTCCCCCGTAAGGTGAGAGGTTTTTAGACCTCTAAAACTTACTCCATTCACAAGTTTACACACAGCTCTTAACTAGCATAAGGCTGTATTTCTCATTTTAGGCTCAGAAGTATAAGAAAAGGTAAGTTTTTTCTAAAGCATCAGAATTGACTGTAGATTAAACGGGAGAGATACTTTCAGACAAGAAAAAATACAGCAAATAAATAAATACTAAATAACAAATACTATTATACTCAAGTAGCAATAGATTACAGCAAAACAGTAGCAAGACCAGAAATGCCATTTCTTCTTACACTCCACCTCAAAACTGGAAGTAGCTCTATTGGCTTTTGGACTTTTTTACCTCTCTTAGTCGTTTGATTCCCAAGACATGAGTGTTGCTGTAATCCTGAAAAAAGCCCCAAAAGTTGCCATGGGAAATTGTGTAATGTTGTATTAGGAGGGGTGACTGTTAATTTGCTAGACACAAATGGGCACTTGAATTTTAGCTTTTCATCCACACTATTTATTGTGTCTTATTACAGAAAACAGATTGGTAAAGTACTGGCTAAATTACATCTAGTTGTCAAAGAACCAGACCCCTTCATTATAGTAGCCAGGAATTTTTACCAGTACTTGGTTTAAACTGACCAAATAATCTTAATTTGAATATACTTATTATGTTCTTAAAAAGTGACAACTTGGATTTTTATTCTTAACTGCTTCAATACCAAAAGCTTCTTAATACATGCACGTGCGCTTCCAGTCCTCTGTGCTCTAAAACACATTTTCTCAACAGAACTGAAGCATTTAACTTTCTTGATGTAGCATTATATGTTTTATTACAGCACACTGAGCCATAAGGAATTCAGGTTCATCTACCCAGTACTGCCATTCTGCATGATTTTTTGTGGTAAGCATTGGTTTCAAATGTCTTGCAACCTTACCTGGATATAATTTTTACCCAGAGAGAGACTGTTAATGGTCAATGTAGGTATTTGACAAAGGATTCTTAGAATTAGCCTAGCCTTTTCTTACATCTAGTTAAAAAGAGAAAGAAAAAAGATGAGGAGGAGCAAGTGACCGTAGGACAGATAGAGAATCCTTAGCATGGATAAAAGCATTCCTGCAAAAACATGACAAGTGTGTCAGTGACTCCTAACTTTTCAGCATTGCGCCCTTAGAATGAATCTTGTTCCTTGGCTCCTTTGTAGTATTCTTCCACACAGTACTTTCAAATATGCCTGACAAATGCCTTTAATTATGCAAGAAAAAATTTAACTACCCTTTTCTAGATTCAGATGTTACAAATAAAGATTAAAACTTCTGGAACATGAAGCTGTATAGCTTCAGTTTAAATACAAGTTCAAAACTGATGAATCACTGAACACTGTAATTTTCTTTAACCTATTTTGCTAGCCTAAACAAAAATAAATCTTATTTCAATAATTTTGTTCTCTGCTAAAATCAAATATGTAATAAGTCTTGGCTTAGTTCAGTAGCAGCAAGATGAACCCGCTCTACCTTACATGCAGAAATATTCCAATCATACAACAAAAAATGCTGAATATCCCTCAGCTTTCATATCTGTAAGGGAATGAGGTCATCTATACAATTTATCAAATCATTATCATCCATGTGGATACTTAAAAAAACTACAGAAGTTACTTCTGATAACTCCATGGTTATGAAGAGGCCTTAGTTGCTCAAAACATTATAAAATAAAAGCAGAAAAAAAACCCACATAAATTTCAAAGTAATTTCCAAGCACACAAACATAAGCCAAGAGTGTTTCACAAAAGCAGTAAAAAAAATGCCCATAATAGAATGTTACCAATTGTGTTTAAACCACAGACTAATTTGTGGACTTCATCTTCATCCAAGACACAATTTGGCAGAACTGACCAACTGAAGACTAATTTAATTTGCTTGTTACTGATTTCTGGAACATGCCTTGTAGCTTGTTTTCTGTGATTCAGTACAGGTGTCACAAAGCTACATAAAATATTTTTCGCATGATATTGACAAGCACATGGCTTGAAAAGGGTTTTCAGACTGGCTGCAACATGAAGCTGGTGTCTGTGCCATGTTCATTGTCTGTGCCATCTTCATCTATGGGGTTTCTGCAACGATCTCCCACCAGGAGAAATGCCTTTTCCCATTATTAGCTCCTTCAAGAAAAGCGGGGGAAAGTGGCAGTGATTGGAGATAGGAAAAAAGTGGAGGAGTACGCTCTTCCAAGACCAGAAGCTCAAAATTTAATAACGGTAAAGGAATGCTGTAGTTTTCTGCATTTTGGAGAAAAAGAATACCACAGCCATGCATGTATAGTTACCGTTTTTTCTGGCTCTACTTGGACTTGCATGAATCAGAACACATCACTAAGTTGCCATATATCATTCATCTAAACTATTGAATGGACTGTTTTTCACTACAAGAAATTAAATTTAAAGAGACAAAGCACTGGTTTTGAAATCGTATTTCTGTACTTCAGGAGACAGGTGTGGGCTTAAGATTTACCCTGTTAAATCTAAGAATTAAAAGGGCCAAGTCTAACCTTTGAATTTCCATTCAAAGAGTAAAAACTCAACACTGTAGTAAAGTATCTCAAAGCAAAGTATTGTTATTGACTGAGTAATGGTTTGCCACTATATTAGGGTACTGTCAAAAATGTGTGAATTGTTTATCTCCCAAACTTACTGAAATGTTTTTATAGGGTATTCTTTGAAACGCCTGAAAGCATGGAAGAAATCTGCAGCAAGTTTCCTGCTCTTATCCAATTTACTCCCAGCCCTGTACACAGGCTTGGTTCACCAGCGAGGCACCCTGGATGTTATGAGTCACATCCAGCAGCTCTGCAATAACCCTCACCAGTCACAAGCTTTTGTCTTCATCCTGATGCCGTGCCACTCTACTCCATTTTACAGGTATTAAAAGAGTTAACAGTGCACTACATTAAAATCCAAACACTTAATCAGAAATCAAGATTTCTTTTTTCCAAGGCTTAATAAATTGAGACAGATAAATGTATACAGGAAGAGTTTTGATTTTTCGTACAGTTAATACAGAGTGAATAGGGGACACAAGCCAAATGCTTATACCACAGACTAAAATTCAGCATCTAAGCTTTATTCATTTTTGTAAAATAGTTTTGTATGAGGATATGCAGTAAGTCTAATGACTTCAAGTATGTCACACTGCTTCATTATGGTAACACGTAGCAAAACGAAACACTAATCAAATCAAAATGTTACAATCAAAATGTATTAGTTTTATCTTTACTTCTGCTGCTAGGCAGTAAAGAAATGTAATTACAACATAGAGTGACTGAGGTCACTGCAAAAGGTTTGCAGTAGATCCTGGCAAGTAAACAAAATGTTAAAGCAGATATAAATAGTGAAGCTGATATGGAAAAGTACCTTTTTAAGAAACTGATGTTGTGCAGATGGTATTTTTATTAAGATAAATATATTTTCTGTTAATTGCTTACAACAACGTCCCAGCAGTTTGGAGCTGAATCTACTTGTTTTACTTTGCTTTCATATGAAGTACTGAAGGGAAGAAAATACTACTGTGAGGGAAAAAATTTAATCGATTTTGGTTTTGACTGAGGTATCTTTTAAAGTGATGAGTCATTTCAAATATCTGATACTGGCCAGTTTGTCACGAAATGTGTGTTTTTGGTTTTCTCCCTAGTCATGTTCACTGTCCTCTAAAAATGAGATTCCTTCAGTGTCCCCCAAACCTAACTGGCAATGAGCGCTACGCTGATGAAGCAGTTGTGTTTTACTCTAACCCACTTGGCTGGCTGAATAAGGAGTTTTACAATGACACGTTATTACCCAGTCACTTGATCCTCTTCAGTGTGCTAGAACAGGTATGGTAACTGCAAGATGAAACAAACTACTTCTTAGGATAAGTTAGAAAATAAATTAGGGAAGAGTTATAGTTAAAATCTTTGAAAATTGTCCACAACTTTTTAAAACACAGCTCATATTAAAATTGAACCCTCTAGTCCATAATAAGAGTATCGATATCATTCCAGTGATATATATTTAATGTTCGCATATGCCCTCTCCTCTGTGCGAATTCTACGCACCACAAAGTAATGTTTTATGGAATTCTTCTCAATCCATATTAAAACAAATGTGCCATCTGTTCCCAGAAATTGCACTTTTAAGTAAGCAACAATGAAAAGCAAAAACACCTGCAGTCACAGTACCTTTTAACCCCTCAAATCTTTAATGAAGTCCATGCACTCAAACAACGGTGGCTGGTGAACATCCACTCCAGACAGGATCAAACAGCATAGGTACTTCTTTTTCTAGCAGGCTTTCCTAAAATAAAGGATAAAGCTTCCCAGGGACAGTTGAATTTATGGTTTTCAGGAGACTTTGGAACACTATTCTTATGCTTCCAGCTGTATTTTCTTACTGTGGAAATTAATGTATGTTCATTTACAGGAAATATCACCATTTCTAGCTTTAAGGGGCTATGAGAAAACAGCCACTGTCTTTCATACTCATGTACCTCAAGGACGAGTTGGAAGCCACATCTACATCTACAGGAGAAAAACTGAAATGAATCATCCCTGAAGATCACTGTCTAGACCTCAGACCTAATGAGATCAGTTTGGCATAGCAGTAGCTATGCTTAGAAGACCTCGTACTGCAGAAAGGAGAGAGCAGTGAGCCTGAAACTGGGGAAGTCAGATGGGAAGTCCCATTAGGCAGCCAGTGGCTGCCTGGAAACACATAAACCTCCTCCTGAAGACAACTTCAGTAGCAGTAGGGCAGGGTGGGGCTGCTGACCTACCTTACAACACTAGAAAACACTGGGAAGACCAAAGTTACCATATGAATACTTAAGCAGACAAGACTGGACCATTTTTATAGAATTGTACAGCTATGCTAAGTTTGTTTTATAAATAAAGACTTTTACCCACAATGTCTCTTTATTTTTCTTCTACGATGTGCAGATACGCAAGACATTTCAAGTGTTTAAATCAGCAAGCTGATTAGAATGCAGCACAGCAAATTCTTCACAATTCAACAGGCTCTTGAACCCCCCCCAAAGACAGGAAGCAAATATAAGGTTACAAAACACTAACAAATACATTACCACGATGTAGACCTATTTTTTGAAGATGAAGTTAGTATATCAAACACTGGAGTTAGTAGTTGGTACATTATGCACAGCTCAAGCTTTAACTACACTAATGGAATGCAATTAAGCATATTTTTCATACACAGGTCATTGCATGCCTAGTTTCTGCAACAATACTGCTGGCACCCAAACTGTCTTCACTTCCAAAGAACAGTTAAAGCAATGGTACAGAATATGCAAATTAGAAAGCCTGACTTCTGCCTGTTAACAAAAAAGTGTAAAAATCAAATTATTGAGGAAAAACTTGCATCTTGCTGCTTTGTTGAAAAACAATTAGTTTCCAGAGAGTATGTGAATTTTAATCTTAATTTTTACAATAAATTACTCAATATTTTGGATCAAAGGGTAGTTGCCCCAATTCTATTTCAAGATTTGCCATGTGTCTTCCATTAGTGCGACCATGTTTATGCCATTTACCTTCTCTTTTATTACGGTGTTGGTACTTCTGAGCTTGTTTTTCATGTCTGGAATTTTCAGTTTGTGTAAAAGGTCTTTTAGGTCGACTGCAAGGAGTAAACAAAAGCTTATTACTACTAAATAAAGCATTTTGAAACACAGTTACATTTTCAAGTACAGCTTATAACGTGCTGAGGTTCATGGAAAACATAATTAGTATTCAGTAGTCCTTTAGCTTGTAAGAAGAATGGGGGAGGCATTTGTTTGTTTAAATCATCAATAAGATGGTATATATAAAAGAAATGCTTTCTAAAAATAAAAATGCAGCTGCCGTCACAAACTTCTGTATGACACTATCAGTAAAAGCATTTGAAGTTGTTTTTCTGCAAACTGAAATTCTCACAAATTAGGTATTTAATTTAAAAATAAAGTTCACTGAACAATAAATTAGGAAGACGGACTATAAATAAGATCACAAACCTTATGTGTTTGTCAAAACCACATTAAAAAGGCTACTGTGTATCTGTTAATAGGACTGTCACACTCATGGTTCAGCTTCCAATAGGAGAAAGTGCTACCTCACATAATATTTAGTAACTCCAAAGTAGTTAATAATTCAGACTTCCAGCTGTAGTAAAATGTATGAAATTATAAATAATAAAAGTGTAAATCTGGAAAGCCCTGAGAACACCATTAGATCCAGGAAAGGAACATAGGAAACAATTCGCACCAAGGGCCATTGTAAGCAAGTCTGAACAAAGTTTAGTCAAGGTCAGGATCTGAACTAAAGCCTGCGGTGTGATGAGCTCTGCTCTGGGCATACAGACTGATATTACACTAATCTACAAGAGAGTAGTGAAATGTATCTGCCAGAACAGGACTCGGAGACACCTTAAATACACTAAAAACCTCATTCAGCAAAGGACAACAAGGAAGTCCTAGTTAATTCTCCAAGACAGTTGTTCATTCCATCAGACGGGCAATCAGAGCTGTTGGGTCTAAAGAAATCCTACTGGCAGTTACAGTTTTCTAAAGAACCCAGCAGAAGCATCAGACTGTGCTATGTACACACACAAAATTTATATAAAAGGCACTACAGATCCACTTTATATAACACAATCTAATAATTCCACTAAGTCCTTCAGAAAGTCTTCTAGCATATGTGTGTTTGTGTATATATATACACACACACACACATACATACATACATACACACCTGCTCAAAGACCATCCATTACAACAAGGACATTAGTTGTCTTTACAAAAACCACTTCTTTGTGTTATCAAGTTCAGGAAACATGGAAACAAACCTGGGTCCATACTGGGGTGAATTATCATAATGGAAGTAGTATCTGTAGACGTATTTGTCCAAATCCTCAAAAACCTTTTCATTATTACTTTGGTATTCCTTCATATCTTCCAGGTAATCCTTGACATCATTAACAAAATCAGTGAACAGCATCTGGTCGTGTATAAATAATCCATTATGAAAAAACTTATTGATGAAATTTTCTAATTCTCTCCAATGATGAAAGTTATGTACAACTTGTTGCAAATACTTTCTCATTAGCCGATTAAATTCATCCACCCTGATGGGATCCGAAACTCTGTTAAAGAGACTAATGAATTCTTCATGAGCACATTCAAAAATACCAGAGCAGCCCTTTAGGGCAAACTGATGTTTTCTGTTACACAAATGATCATTGAGACATTTCTGGGAATCTGAATCTTTTTCAAATGCTGTAAAATGATGTTTTCTTCCATTTCTGGATTCTTTTGGCATGTGAGGTCCCCTGTAATGCATGTGCTTCAGATTCTCGTACGAGTTATGGTCTCGGTAAAAAGTTCGAGCTTTCTTGTTTGCCTCATATCTTTTATCACTTGATGACTTCTCCTTTTCATCAAAGATGTTTTTTGTGGTATCTTTGAAGTGTCTGAATGTAGACTTTACAGAATCAGAGAATTTTTTCAAGTTTTCTTTCACAGCTTCTTTAGCCTGCTTAATCTTTTCTTTATGGTGTCTTACAAACTCTTTTGTGGAATTTTTCATAGCATCAAAAGTTTCTTTAACCGAACCAAAAAATGTCTCCTTTGATTTCTTTCTACTCTTACTTTGCCCTTTAGCACCTTTCTTTTGTCCATTTTCATTAATTTCTTGTTTTTCAGTTTGGTCTTTTGCTTCAACATACAGCTTCTCCCATAAGTCAGAGCGTTGTTGCTCAAAGTTTAGCTTTTTTTCTAGTTCTACCAGTCTTCCTCGCAGAGTTTCTATTTCTTGATTTTCCCTTAATGTCTCATCATCATCATTAGCACTGTCAGGTGGTTGACGAGAACTTAACTGTTCAAGTTCTCTTTTCAGAGCTTCTGTAACATGACGTTCTTTGTCCAGTTCTCGTCTTAACATCTGTGCCTCTGCAAAGAGCGTTTCCTTTTGCCTGAGAAAATTGCTGTTTCTTTGTTTTTCCTCTTCCAAATGCTCCCTTAGTTTCTGATTTTCCATTACAATAGATTCAGTGTTGCTACCTTTATCTTCTAAGTTTCTAATTTGTTGTCTTAGCTTCCTTAATTCTTCCTGAAGTGAGGCCAAAGCTTTTTCTTCCTTCTCTAGAGATTCTCTTAAGTGCTGATTTTCTGCAGCAAGACTTTTTTTTTGAGAATCAAAGGATTTCTTCTCCACCTCAGTAAAGGTCAAACATGTGGCAAGATCTCCCTTGAGTGACTAAAAGAAACAAAAAGAAAACAAGCAAAAATACTACAATGAGAATTGTTACAATTTCAGCTAGAAAGATGAAAAACCAAGGTAGCCCAAACAGAGCTTACTTGTCATTTTGGATGCAGTGAAACATGCGCAGCAAGATGCAAAAATAGAGCCGGTTTGTTTATCTCAGTTCAGTTTGTTTATCACACACTTTCTTGGCAACAAAGACCATGTGAGAAACTCCCCCTTCCAGCCAGAGGTCATCACCCCTCACTTGTATTGGTTTAACTAGCTAAAAGATAGTCAGCTGGGTACATGAACTGTAACGTCTTAAAAGGAAATCAAAATGTGCATGTTTGCTGTTGATTTATATTCAGCAAACCGGATTTACAGATTACAAAAATAAATTAGCAGAAGCAAAGGCATTCAGCAGTTGGGGCAGAAATTCACAAACTGATTTTGAACCAAATCCATTGCTGAAAATACACACTGACGCAAAAGGAGCTCCCCAGTCTGTTGGCATCACTGACAAGCTCTAGAGCATACTGAATTATGTACAAATGCTGCTAACAGCCACATAAAAGAAAACCTAAAAAAAAAAGACACACATACACAAAGCACTCTCTAATCTTCTCTCTGGATGATGTCACAGTAAAAAAAACAGAAGTACAGGTTAAGTATTTAAAAAATTAATAACCATTGATAATTTAGAAAGCAAATTCACAAAACCTGTAGGTTCAACATGTTTTTACAAGCATTTTCTATTTCACCTGTCTTCATTAATGACAACCTGGCATTATATCACAGGGAAACAGAGTCTCTGTGTCCAGGTAACTCCTAGACTACAGGCATAAAACCCGGTATGTTTAAACACATTCCGAGAGCAAATTCAAGCAACGTAAATCTTTGTCAAGAAGTAAGGGGAAAGTTCTCTGAAAGAACTTACTAAAGACAAAAATTTCATGGATTTGTGTGAGAAATTAATTTCACTTTGTGTAAAATACACACATAATGACAGAATTATGCAATGACTTCCAGCTAAACTCACACCTACCCCCACTTTGTGGTGCACTTGATCTCCATGCTCTTGTTGGCACTGGTAAAGGTCATCTTTCATATCTTTTAATTCACGTGTCTTTGTCACCAGCTGCTGCCGTTTCTGGATCTGCACTGTACCTACAAAGATAAAAAAGTTTCTTCTGATAGACTAACTCAGAGTAAGCAGTTAGAAGAACGGAGGAACCTGAACATCATCTTCATTCTCTCTGCAAATTCAAAAGCATTCTTACCTTGCCATTTCTGTCTAGTCCTTACCAGTAACTGTTCAGCTGTAGCAAAATTGTTTCTTCCAATGATAAACAATTTCCCAGACCTAAAAATTTGCTTCTACACTGTTTTTTCATTAATAAAGGATTTTTGGAACACTACATAGAAATAAGTTAGATCCAAACCAACAAAAGTTATGCAGGAAAGAATATGTGTGACTTCTTCGTAATTTTTTTAGTAACATGCAAGTCAACCAGGATAAAAGGGAGGCTGTTGGTCCATGCTTTCTCCACTTCAGAACTACAACCTTGACTGTTAATTGAAGTTACATGAATAAGAGGGTATTAGCACAGTACTTAAATTTCATGCAGAAATACAACAATTACACACTGCTCACAAAGCAGCAAGTATTGCTGGCCCTGTCTTGTCCTTCTTATCCATAAGCAAAGGCTGCAGAGTAAGCAAATATCCTGTTTTTCAAATGTCAGACAAAGGCTGAGACAGTCTGGTTTTCAGAAAAAGTATCTTCGCTGTACTAGCCACCGATTTTTTTGTCGAGAACAGCTTCTTGACTGGTACTTCCTTAACTATACACATGGTCTCTAAATCCTAACACTGATGTATATTTGATGATATTTGCTTTTAAGATTCCCTTGAATTGACTCTAGAGAAGAAGGCAACAGCAATTTTTAGGTGTTTCTTTCAAGACCAATGGAGCATATTAAGAGTTCTATCTCTGTATTTAAAGGCAGGAGGAGATTTATTGTTAAACAGAAGAAATACTATAAACACGCACTGATGAATGTTTTGTGCTCTATTAATTTTTATTTAATCTACTGTCAAGTGTGACCTTAAAAAAAGACAGTTGTCTATTAAACCAAGTTGAACTTCAATAGTTCAATTCAGCTAAGGGATGGCAATATTTTTATAGCAATAATTTTAAGCCTGCAGAGTCCTAGTAAACACTTATTGGAAGCATAGATCCTTTCATAAATGAATTTAAGTATACTGACAGTAAATTTGGTTTTAGTATTTATCTTTTACAGATACTTTTGAGGAAGTCCATCGATCCTAACAACCTAAAGCCTGCATCTGAAAAATCATTGTTTAGTGTAAAGGGTTCATGTTAGGTAGAACCTGAATTATAGAAAAACACTTAAAGCTCTTTTTCTCTCCTTATCAAAAATCATAATTTAGGTACAGTAAGCAAAAATGACATTTAGCAACACTGAAGATGAACATATTGAGGTGCCATTCCTCAGTAATTGGTTTGTGTTTCCAGCTGGTAGTCTAAGTCACAGTACCCTTCAGATTCTTTAAGTAACCAGTCCAAATCCCTAGCATTATAGCTATAGTCCCCCTTGCAGTTTCTGGTTAAAGAAAAAAATTAGATATCTGAACGTCCATAAGGAGACATTTTTCTGGCAAGGACTTTTTACCCTAATTTAAGCTTTACCTGTTACCTGAGAAGTTTGCCCTCTTTCAGTTCTCCTTCCTAGAGCATCATAAAGTCAGTTAACTCAGTTTAATACTGATTAGGATACAGTTATTGATTCAAATCTAATCGTAGTTGCTTTCTACATCTCTAAAAGTCTTAAGCGGGTCCTGAAGCTCTAGCTAAAAGGAAAACACTATCCTGATATTGACCCAAAAAAAGTAATTTTATAAAAAGTAACCCTTTCCAATCCTCTTACATGACAATTAGCCTAACATTAGAAGATTGCTGTGGGAAACACTCATTCCAGGCTGAATCGCAAAAACACAAAGTAGTCCTCTAGAGGGATGGACATCTCTCTGCAAGTTCGTGCTTAAAAAAACCCCAAATTTAAAAACAGGAAGACAGAAAGCAGGCCTTGATTTCCTTTCTAGTGGTAGAAAGATAAGTTACCACATAACCATGAAGAACTTTCTACCTTTGAAGCAAAAACTAAAACTACACATAGTTGCTTTCTTTCTGCTGAAAATGCTGCTGTCACAGTCAGCAGTGACGGCAATTTTTATTTAGAAGTACAGATTCAATGACTGAACAAGTGAATTCCTTAATAAAGGTATTACGCTTAGTCCACGTTCAAAGTGTGTTTTTCATCCATAGATCTCCAAGTTCTCAAAAAAGATTGTATTACCGTTAACACCAATCTAAACACAGTGAAGTGATTAACAACTGAAATCTCAAGTTCCCACCACAAGCACTATCACAGACTGGTCTAGTCATTGTGTTCCTCTATGCCTCCAGCATGCCAGTGTTCACCAACCAGTTTTCACACCAATTACTACTACCTGCTGCAGCTGCTACATAAAAAGCGTTTGCATGACTGGATTAGTCGTTCCTATAATCCCACATACATCAGCAATTCTTGAGACTTGATTTATTATTTTATTTTCATAATGTAAGTATGCATACATATATGCATGTGTGCGTACACATACACACGCACGATTTAAAAAGTAAATCTGAATGCAAGCACAGCATCTACAGTACATCACTCATGGCTCTTACCTTCAGGTTTACCTAAGAATAAAAAAAATTGGGATCAAGTGAAAATTAATATAAATCTCAAAAGAAGTGCCAAAATTTAAATCCCTAACAATTAGTCAACACCAAATCCAAAGAGAATGATCCTCTCCATCTCCAACTGAATCACATTTTATAACGGCATATTTTCATATAAAACTAGAGCTACTCAGGAAAAATTACTATTTACCACATTACTATAACAAAGTAGTGTATATTAAATACAGTTGCACTGCTGAAAGACCTCCCTGTATTACCAATACAGCAGCAGTTGCTTTCTCTCATTTTTAGGTTTAGGTTCTTAGCAGAGAACAAGCAAAAATATTGGACTCACAATAAAACAGCATTCGCTATGCAAGATGTGGACTCTGTGTTCTGCTTTCTCTAAACTCACCATAGAAGTGTCCAAAGCCCATGCTGATGGCAATCACCAGTGCCAGGATGATGCACCTGTTCAGGCCACTGATGAACTGGCGCTTGTGCTGCTCCTCCCTGGGCGGCTCGGGCTTGGGCTCCGCCGGTGCCCCCACCTCAGGCTCGGAGCTTGACACCCCACGCTTCCTCGGGCGCCGTTTGCGCATCGTGGGGCTGGACTGGCTGCTGGTTTCATCACTGCTGGACTCATCAGGGCTGGCCTGAGATGAGAAAACTGAAAAGCAGCATACACCGGTGTTTAAAATGCATTAATTATTGTGTTAAAGAGCAAATTGAGTATCAAAATCTGTAATATTTATGTAAAATAGATTTGGCGTTTATCTTTGAGAATATCAATACAAGAAAATTAAAATGCTCAATGTTATAGTTTATGCTGGAAATTATGTGAGGAATGTGTGATCTCCAAAGTTAAAAATCAGATTTTTAAAACTAAATGATAGAAAATTAAGAAATCATCACCAAAAAGCTGTACAGCACTTCCCTGCACCTTATCATTCACTCACTACAAAGTGTTTCAGTCAATCCTGCCTCCTAAAGCATCTACATGTACTGCCTCTGCAAATTCTTGTGAAGTAGAAAGATTAAGAATTCAGTTTTCCTTACTCTCGCAGCTATTAAAACAGAAATATTTAATAACGAAAGAGCAACACAAAGGCTTGCTAAAAGAAGGCCTCCTAGAAGACAGGCATGGTTTTGTTATATACTCTCAAAAAACTTCATTCTGTGACCTACATGCAACTGCAGACAAAATTCTATTGAAGTTACATTAATGTAGCTATTAGAAATATTCAAAATCAAGATACGAATTTATTTAAATATGCAATTTTGTTTACTTTTAATATCTACCATATACTATCAATTAACATCTTTACCCACCTTTCATAAAAGCCATTTTCAACCACTACTGCACAGGAAAAGAACACTCAAGTGCTTCTCTATTTGTTCTTTCCCAACACTCTTCTATTACCTGACCGAAGTTTTGGTAAATTGAATTGGACAAGATTTGAGATAAGAACAAATTCTAACCTTAAAAAAATACCTTTCATAGAATTTTCGCAAAATGGTATTTATTATACCGTTTGTATGTTCATGTTCCAATGGCCCAAAAGCCACATATTCTAAGCAGGAAAATAACAACACAGCTGTAATTGCTTGTTCCCAGTTGTACAAATGTTTGCTGCATATACTGTAGATAAATTTATATAATCCAGTATATAAGTAATTATTATTTAATTTCCCTCCTTTAAAAGCATAATTTTCAAGTGCAAGGTAAATATCAAGGGGAAGCAGTAGTAGGGTGGAAAAGTAGCTTTCAAGTATCTACATTCTGTACCTAATTCACACGTCTGGAATAGATTCAATGCAATCAGTGAAGTCCCCAGACATGACAAAGTGCTCCTGCTTGAACACTAAATTTGCTCCTCACAATCACACAAGGCTAGTGCCCCTCCTAGAAATATGGTTGCTCATTCTCATATCAGACATCATTACTCAAAAAGTAAAACTATAAATATAGAGCGACTGTCCTTGAACAGTTCACAACCGAAAAATCATTTGTTTGAGCAAAGCCATGCACACATCACCGAACAGACAAGAATGCCTAGCAGTGCCAGGTGTTATCTATAAAATGCATTACCACTTAAGATTCTTCACTTAAAATAAATTACAACTTGATAGAAGTGATTGCATCAAGCCCAGAAAAGATTATCAGTTAGTATCTGGAACACGTCTAATTTCTAACTCCATGGACAAGCAACACGTCAGATTACGAAAGACAACTTCCTCCCTTAACAAAAAACTCCATTTTAGTCAATCAGTCAAATCAGACCAACCAAGCAGACTTTGCAATAAAGACAAATCACTTAAACAGTGACTTAGATATGCAGACATTTAAATGAATTTATACAGCTTAGTAGAGAAGGACACTATTTTAGAATCAGTCATTTAAGCAGACGCATACTTCCCCAATCCTGGAAAACAACGGCAAGCATTCGGAATGCATTCCTAGAATGCAGAGGTCAGACATTATAGAGAAATACACAGGACAAACTTAGTAAGAGGTGTTACTCTTCCTCATCTGTGGGGTTTTTTTAGGGTTTTTCAACAACCAAAGAAGCTTACAGACATGGAATAATACAAAAGTGGTTAAGGAACAAGCTGCTTCCAGCCAAATGGGAAAATTCTTTGATATACGCTGGACAGCAAAGAATAGAAAAGGAGAAAAAAAGACAATCAGAAAGAAAAATGCTGTAAGACACTTAAGAGCCATTCATAAGCGCTTACTGGCAAGTTGTCAACAATTACAGCAATTACACTTTCAGGCAAGAATGACACTACCTTATAGCTGCTGTAAGAATTCAGTACAAAGCTGTACTCTAACAGTACCAGGATGGAAAGGACTACAAATGAAACAAAGTGCGACCACAATAGCAGTCCAAAATTCTAGCTTCTACTGTGATTTTGAAGCGTCACAGCTACACTAGAAACCAGATGAAATCAGTTAAGAACATGATTTTCCTTGACATTTCTGCACAGACACAGCTCAGATACAGTTCACTGCAGCATACAGGCACTTCTGCGGGCTGAACGTCACTCGTGAAGCAATATTAAAACATCTCTGTTTGCGTGATGAAGACAGACTAAACGGGAATTGGTTTGCAAATCAAAGTGGCAGAAAATCCTTGGAGAACATTTTAGAATCTACATTAGGAAGAATCTGAGGCTCATCTTTTTCCAACACAAAAGAAAACTCAACAGGAAGCGGATGGCAAAGATTTCTGTTGCCACATTTTGCCCCCGCTAAAACTTTGGCACTTAAAACAATTGCAAAAGTACTCCCGACATTTTCTGCAATACTTGATCAACTGAATGCACAGTACTAAAGGCCATGCTGAAATCAGCTTAAGTTAGAAGAAATTATTTTTGCCAGTCACGCATAGGCTTGGAATCCAACAAGAACCATCCATTTAAACAACCAAGCACACACATCAAAATGTATTACAAACCTTACCAATGTCTGTTCCAAACCCACATGCAAGCTTAACATCTTTTTAAAGAAGCACATAAGACACTGACAGCTTAGCCAAGTTCTTCAGTGAGGATTGGCTTTCATCATCTGTCTAGAATACGACTACTACAAGATCAAGTCAGACTGCTATCAAAAATTGTAAGAACACTCCATGCAAGCCATAAGCAATCAGCTTTGCACAAGCTGATCAAATTTAATCACACCACCTTGGAAAGGAAGACTGCGAGATACATGCTCTTTCACCTCATTTCCCCATCCCCTTACACAATCAGGAATCTTCCACAGCTTCTCCAGCCAACTGACTTTTGTGTACAAAAACATAGGGGGGAAAAAAAAAGGCACTTTTAGAACTCATCCTTAAAAGAAAAAAACAAAGTCAACTAAATCTTAACTTAAAAATTAAGTCAGATCCCTCAGAAGACTTAAAGAAGGGGACAGCTTTGTTACAAACCTTCACTGGTTATAATTAGATGCTAAGCTCTCACTTTCTGTTTCCAATGGATACTATACAGATACATGAACATTTAACGATGCTGCATCCTACTTCTAAGACAAAACAGTATTTTAGGTAAAATCCTGCTTGTGTAATAAACTTAATTTGAAAGGTAAAAATCAGCAATACAATGGTGTCACAGAGAATAAAGAGAACAGAAAAGATTGCAAAAAAGCAGTGAAAAAGAATTATAGAGGAAGACTAGAGAACTAGAGAAGAGCAACAAAACAGGAAGCCTTTTGTTTGGATTTGCTGGGGTTTTGTTTATTGCTTTTCATTGGACAAATATTCATATCCTTCCTCCTGAACATGATGCATTACTTATTTCAGCCAAGTACTGGGTGTATCTTAAATATAGAAATATATACTACATAGCTGTGAGGGTGGTACCAAGCTTTTGTAGTCATACTGCTTAGTCCTCATGGCGCCAAAGATCAGTTGTCTCCCACTTGCTAGTCATTTATGCCAACTCTATATAAAGCCCAAAAAATGCCAAGAGAAAACCTACAATTATTCTATGAACTAAAAGTAATTTTAATTCTCTAAGATATGCTACAAACTAACTTTCTATTTAAAATAGTGAACACTTAATGTGAGAGATTGTTTTCAAATAAAAAAATTGCAGACATATATTTGGACAAAACTGTGGAGTTAGGGCACCTAGCTTTTTCTAGAGACTGCAAATACTTGGACGTGTACTCAACAAGACCGTTATTTTTTTCCTCTCTCCACAAAAAGAAGGTTCCCTAACCAAAGACTGGTTTGGGTTTTTTCCCTGGTGACATTTTTGCACAGAGTTGCTTAGGAATTTATTGCTCTTACCAGTTTCCACATGGGAAAATGCATATTGACTGCTAGAAGAGGAACCCATGTTAAAATCCTCTGAACTCCGCGCTTCTTCACCATCAGCTGGAGCTTCCTCCTGACTCTGAGTTTCTTCTGGTTTTGGAGCTTCAAGTGTAACAATGTCAGAATCATCGCTAATAGTTCCAATGCAGGACCCATCATCAGGAATTTTTTCTTTATTTCCCTAAGGAAAGAGACAATGTGAGGATTATTCAGACATATAAAACATAAAGTAATTAACAAACAAACAAAAACCCAAGAATTGTTAGAACTTCAAGAAAGGAAAAAATTGTGTCTTTATTTTAATGCCTTCAAAACATTTCTTGCCATTGACGGATGGGGCTTACAAAAGTTTCTGAATAATGTAATCTGTAATGTAATTTACCTCTGGAACTGTCTGAGTTTGCTCAAAACCAGATAGAGTATTATCTACTGCTGGGACCTCTTCATCATTGTTGCACTGAGCTATATGAATAAAAAGAGGAAAAAAACAAGCAAACAAACACGGGATTAAAACCAGTAACCACAAATTATGCCCATGCCCATACAATATTAAAATACAGTGTCACAATATTATTTTTTGGGAGTGAAAGCATTGATGGTTCCTTCCAAATTACTCTTATTTGATCTATGACATTACTAGGGAATAATTCTTTTATCAATAACACTTCTATAAACTACGTTCCAGCAACACCAGTGCACACCGTTCTATAACACATCTAAAGTATGGACAGAATGAAAGACATTCTACTAATTTCACATATTTCAGGAAAAAATACTTTTATAAAGTTGATGATTGAATATCTTCCATAACACAGATGAAGCAAATACTCTGACAGAGGTCCACAAAGTATATAAAAATCTATTGAAGATACTAATTTTGTGCCAATGCTACAACAAATATTTACCTGTTTCATGAAACTGCTCTGCTTCTAATATCTTACCTTGCAAATCAATTGCTTGCTCCTCTTCTTGCAAAGAAACATATTCTTCTGAAACAAACTCATGGTTATCATTTGTGCTTCCATTTTCTGAAGTCACTGTCTCTACGTCAGAACCCTGAAGGTGAAGAGTTTAAAAGGACATTACAGTCACTGGGGTTTCCAACAGTAAAGCAGGAAGAAAGGGTTACAAAGAAAACAATACTAGTAATAAAAACAGAACCTTTACAACTGAAGACAACTTTGAGCAAAGAAAAGCAAGTGAAATACCAAGTAATTAACTAGAGCGAAACAAGTAGTTAGTGTGTAATACTCATGACCAAGGTTAAAAAAAGTCAGAGGAGGACAATTCTAGGGCGAAAAAATGACAGCAATTGAGGCATTAATTAACAACTACACCAAGCATTTAAAATAGCTCTTTTTATTATCTTTGTTAGACCTGTTTATTAAATGGTATTTAGAGAAACAGAGGAGGTTTTGAATACAGGATCTAATTCTTGCTCCCAGGTCTATCTATTGTACGCAAATACACACACCCTCCCAAAAACAGAATTTTCAAGCATACTAACCTGAGTTCTAATAAATACTATTACCAGGAAAAACTACATATAAATTTAGTCCGTCTCAATCCCTGCCAGAAAATTTGAAAGGCTGTTTACATAGTACATCTCTGACATCTCAAAAACAAATCTTTTAACAAACTCTACACTGGATTTCTGTCTTTAATCCAGAAAGGAGCCTTAGTTATTAGTCAGCTGCCAGTCAGCAACAACACCAGAGCACAACAGGAGCTGCAGATAAACAATGGCAGGAGACTGCAGGATACTAAAGGCAAGCGATACGCTTGACAATTCCAAATATTTAATCTTTATATTGTAGTTTTTGTTTAAAAGAACTGATGAGGCACCAGTAAGGCCATTAGCAAACTACAAACACGCAAAGCATAACTGAAAAATACTAAGTGACTCTGATCCATAAATAACTTGAGCTGTTTTTGTAAACAGAGATAGATATTTTTGCAACAGCAGGTGTGAAATTACAGTAGCAGCAATACTTCCAGATAGGTTTCCCTGGATGTCTCATTTCAGGACTCAAGCAAACGTGTACGCTTTTGTATTTAAGAGGAGACCGTACTTCAGGAAGATTAGATACCTCAAAAAGAACTGTGTAACATACAGTCTATAATCATGTCACAAAGCTGTGTTTCTTCTTAAAAGGCTTCAAAAATTACCTGCTTTGGTAAGCTGTTAAATACTTCGTATCTTTTTCTTTTTAAAACACTTTGTATCTTTTTTCTTTTTGACTAAGTAAGTATCACAAGTTTAATTTCAAGTGTTTTGCAGAAATTCACCTCTCATTTATAAGTAACTTATTAAAATCTGAGTGAAATCTCAGGAAAGAAATTTGGGGTTTTTGGCTTGGTTGGGTCTTATAGATAGGTATACAGATTTACTACGTGACAGTTGTTCTCTGGTGTGATAGAACCACTACTTTAGTTTCTTAAATTGTGATGATGAAAAAGAGTAACAAAATTTCAGTTTGCCCAAGCTCCACAAGAAAAAAATTAGGCGCACGGCTTAAAACAAGATTACAATTTTAGCTAAACACCCAAGAAAACAGGCTACCTGAGTACATGGTAAGCCATCCTTTTCTTAAAAACACACAGTCAGGTGTGAATGCAGGAACTCTCTGATTCACTTCATCTGATGCTCGACCTCCATCACTGTTCCATTTCAGCAATAGCAAGAGGTCAAGAAAAGATATTATCGCCTTCCTACCCTCCTACACAAAATTAGCAAGCCCTCTCCTAGGAGTAGTCCAGCAACGCACAGCACTGCTTCTCTGTCCAAAGCACACACTCAGTCCAGCACACACAGCTGCCAGTTCCCTGCAGTGGCAGCCTGGACAACAGCCACTTCTTGCCCCTCTTAACTCACTGCAAAACAAATCCAGAAACAGATTCCACTGTGTCATCATCAACACAGGTCACAACAATATGTGAGAAAATAATACTACAGTACTCCAAATTTGTCTAACCCATAGTTCTACCCCTTTCCTAAATATCCAAATCAATTCACTGAAGTATACAGAAGTCCATGTCCCTCCTCCCTGGGTAACAGCTGTGTGAAGGGTACTTGGCCATCCCATCCATTCTACTTTCCTCGTGCTCAGATTCAAAGCTGTCCCGCCAGAAGAATGCTAATAACGGCAGCTCTTACACACCAGTGTCTCCCCATTTTTATTTCACTGAATCAGGGATGAATAACTGGGAACACAAAATCTCTGTGTCACAGAAATCTGTTCTGCTTTGGCTAGACAAATCCGAGCCACCCCATAACCTTGTGTTATGCTAACTTATTTAGACTGCATAACTCATTTGCAGTTACAGTGTAAAATAACCATCCCAAGAATGAAAATAGAAGTCTGTACTTCACAGCTGAATAACTCAACTGCTGAACTCAACTTCTAAATCCTTTCACTTTTATCTGAACTCTGTGAGTCCAGCAGCCCGTACACTCTAGTAGTCCACTCGGCCTTGAGGAATGGAGTGCATGAGTTTTCTGTTTCTTTTGGTGACAAGATTCCCAACTTGTCATCTAGCCCAAAACAAGGAAAAGAAGTTTTAACCATCTCTTAAATACCACCTTGCTGCCAACAGAAATGAAAGCATGGCCCTATATCTATAAACCTCAAACTGTATCTCTTGCACTTGTGACACGGAACTATCGAAACATGAGTACAAACACAAGTTTGTAATAGTTTGGTTCTGAGTCACCGATTTTCATTAAAATCTGCAAAACAAGGGAGTGTGCAGTGAAGGACAACTGATCACTATGCATGATCTTTAGCCATTTTTTCCTACTTTCCTCCTATGAATGAAACATGTCAACTACTGTTCCTTGACATTTTTTCTGGGGCAGGCAACAAGTAGATGCAGGCAATACCTAAGTGTCATTCCTGGAAAACCGTCAACCCATCTGTCCTGAGGATTCTGGCTCAATAGCCTCCTCATTTTACAAGACAACGCTAAATACTTAAGAACCAAACCAAACAAGCAAACCAACCCAACCGTCCTATGCTCACACATCAGCCAAGGTCTGAAGAGGTACAAAAATCCTCAGGACTCAAGGAGGAAAGCATACTGGATACCCACTCTACCAGATAGGGCCTCACAGAAGTTCTGAGCAACTCAGGCCCACCTTGTCCACTGTGGGGAAGGGAAGATAAAACACTCACCTCATCTAGATTAATGTGTCTACACCTGAGCAGGTTGTTGAAGGCACCATTACAATCACCACAGTCAGCGCAGTCATTTGATCAAACCCTAAGTGTTGACCTTCAGATAAGACTCCTGCTCTCCAGACTCCACTGACTGCATTGATTTCATCCACAAAATGCAAACTTTGAAATCAACATCAGGTGCAGACACCTATCCCATTGTAGTCATGGAATATACACTTGTCCCCTTCCTAATTTTCTGTAAGGAAGACTATATAAGGACAGAGGGCTGTTCCTGAACAGCTGCTGCTAAAACTAGCATCAGATACCTCAGTGGTAGAAAAAACTTCGGGAAATCATGGAATCATTCCATTCTGCACAAGATATTTTTCCTGCCCATTATTGCAAACTTCGTTTTGGTGAGGGTACAGATTTATAAGGAAAAGAAGAAATCTATTAGCAACAACAGTTACACAGAATGTTAATGCTTTCAGGCACGATGGAACAGAGGAATGCAGGCCACTAAAATTCTACCAACTCTTCAAAGTAAAACCTTTGCAGAAAAAGAAATTCTTTTAAATATCAAAATTTATATCAACTATAGTAAAACTATACATTTTTTAAAATAGTAGTTTTATGATCTACTTATAAATTTCTCTTCTATATTCTCTGTTGGTATGCAAGATCCACACAAAACAAGAACTACTAAGCTGAAAAGATATTTTACTGCATATAGATAGCCTTAAGTGACAGAACTTTACTAATGTGAAGCCGAGTACCTCATGATTGATGACAGTCCAGCCGCAAGACGAATCACTGTCACTGGAATTTTCAGACATTTTCAAAGCACACTGAAAGTAAAAGTAGACTCTTTTAATATGCAAGACACAAAATTTCTCTGCTATATTGAAAAGAAAAATAAACAGAAGAATGGAAATCATGATGTTACAGAACAATATACTAACACACAAATTGTTAATCTGGAATTGAGAAAAAAAAACAGAATAAAAGTTGAGAAAGAAAACATATTCTTTTGTACTTTCTTCCTGTTATCATTTTTATACTTGGAACAAATATAGCTTTGCTAGGTACACACCTATTTCAGCCAGCCAAAAAGCTCTTAGATTAGCTAGACACACACACACACACAAACGAGGCTAGTCAATAAATCAATAACCAAAGTTAAACAATGATGCTATAGACAAATTTTAAGATGATTCACAATTCAGTACATGAAATAATTTCTGCTTTGTTACATGCACAGATACTACAGTTTATTCAAGAAAAATACTGTGGGTTTTTTGAGAAGACACAGATTAGGATCTTTTGGAACCAATTTTCTTCAACTAGTGGGCAAAAACAATGTTTCCTGTTTCTTCTGCTCCTTTCAAGTACTCTCAAATACACTGATTCTGAGGAAAATTGAGAGAGTACCTGACAACTACAAAAACAGAATGAAAGTAAGCCAAAGTATAAATTTTATTTGTTACAATACTACCAGATGACTGTTAGCCACTTTCAGAAGAGAACCAGCTGCAGCTGCCTGTTTATCTTTTCTCCTTTTTATCCGGAATTTACCAGGAATACAGAGTATTCATTACCATTGCATATTCAGATCAATGTTTCAAGTCCTTAACTAGCAAAAAGACTTTATAGAGAAGTTTAATATATTTCTTGTTCCTTGAAATAAAAATACATCAAGTTGTTATATAAAATTTACTATGGATTCACCTTGGTGGAAAAAATAGTCCCAAAACGGAACAATTTCCAATCAATTGCCTGTTATATTACACATCATCATAACAAAACAGCCAAAGAAATCATGGTTCAATAAAGCTTTTATCACAGAATTTCAGACACCTGCTTTACTTCCCACTTAGTTAATTCCAGTAAGAACACAGAGGAAAGCACCTATGCGTTTAAATTTATTAACTCTCTACTTTATTATCAATCCTGTCTTTACTCCCCGTTTCTTAACACAGAAAATATACATAAAACTTTGAATGAGAACATCTAAATACACCAGTGTGGCTAGAAATTGGCACAACAAAATATAAAACTTCCGATTTCATTTAGCTTTCTCACAAAACACAGTAAACATGTGTCTCATATCTCTGCATTATGGTAGTTATCACATGCTTTTCTAAAATAAAAATTTTTTCTCATCAACTTCAACTAACATATTTACAGTAAAGAAAAGGCAATGGTGACAATCACAACAACAGTTTAAGTACAAATACTGACTAATAATCAACTTAGGTATCAAACTTAAGAGAGAAACTGAATTTCTATTTTTTTATAAAGCCCTATTTTGAATATGGTTGTCATTTTCCTGTAGATATTTTTCTTCCTTCATTACTGCTTCTCCTGGAATCTCAGCCAAGAGATTGGTCAGGTTGGGAGGGGGTGGGAAGAAATCTATTTTGGTTTGAGTTGTTTGGGTCTTTTAAATCACACTGCATACAAGGATCAATTTCTTTTTTAACTGTGACTTATTTTTAAATCATACTTCTTCAATCATCAAAATAACAAATGCCCAAATGGCAAAGACTAAGTTCCAGAGTTTACATGTGACAACAACATCTGCTTGCTGTCATTAATTATTCTGAATTTGACCAGGCATCCAGCAGCAGCAGCATTCCTTTCACAGGAAGGTAACTACCAGCACCAGAACTCGTCACCTGTCAGAAACATCACTGACTACGTTGCAAAATCTGAAGCAAATTCCTAAAAGACAACTTCAGGGCACCATTACGGTTTGATACAAGCGCATCTACACATTGTGAAAGCCCAAATTATAACAGCAGACTCTGTGCTGGACATTGCAACATCTCTCTTCCTCCAGCTAACTCAGCATTTCACCCTGGGCCCTGGCTAACTCAACAGAAGCACCATCCTGCTCTCCCTCTCCAGCCACACAACAGACTGACAGGTAATTCAGCACTGCATAAACCCAATTGTATGTTCTGTTCTGAACATACAACCATGGCTTTGGGTTCCACATAAACGTCTGTCTTCCCTTCCCAAACAGAACTTTCAGGACCTACGTGGGTACTGACATCATCAAAATATATTAATAAAACAAACAGAGAAACAAGCGGACAAACAATCCTCATTTTCTATTACTTGATAAATGGCCTGGAGTTAAAAGTTACTTATTTTTTATTCAACCAGAATATTACACTAATAGTGCATATGAAGCTGCATTCAGGTGACAAATCACAAAAATAAAAACGCGTTTAATATTAAGAAAAATAATGGAATAAAAAAAAAGAATAATTACAAGAACGCTAAAGTTTATGGTTAGGACTGCTAAGTTTAGCCAAATTGCGACAGATAGATAGATCGTTTGGCATCAGACTGAAGGGCTTCTCTGGGGTCAGTGTATTCCTACAAGTACATTCAGCAAACATACATGTGCAAAACAATTATCAAAACTAAAGCATTTTATTACTCAGTTAGATCTCAAAGATCCAAAAGACCTAAAAAGCCTCAATCAAAAAGTTACCTAGGTACAGTGTTCCTAAACTTCAATCATCAGCTAAACAGCTTATTTCTGTAAAAGATTAATAAAACACACATAATCATAACTAAATCCGAGGTCAAACTCAATCCCTTAAGTACACTGAAATACAGAAGACTAATTTGAACCCAATGGTTAAACTGACCCATTCACAAAATCTTCTCCGGTTTGATTCTCTGCCAAATGACAAACACCCACTAAGAACCAGTACACTTTTCCAACCAGCCTAAAGAAGCTGGAAATGTTGGCACTGTCTTCCTGAATGCAACTTTTTTTAAAAAAATAGCTTTTGGCAGGAATTAAAGAGACATAAAGCCTTCAAACTTCCTAACGAATCAAGATGACATTAATGGGTTCTAGTCCAATAACAGCACGGATAACTGGAGGATACGCTAGAGTGTTACATGTCTCCCATACGTCAAGCCAAGCCAGAAGGAAAGACTGGGGAAAAAAACCCAACCAAAACCACACCCCATGGTGCACTGGTTTTGTATGCTCACTACATATCTTCATTGCCACTACTGACATCACTTTTTAAATTTCTATCTACAAAATAAATACCCATTATGTTCAGAGCTCAATTTGTATGTAGTTGGGGAAGGGAGGCAGGAATTCAAAAGCGTGAACTGTTTTCCTATCCTTAGTGAAATGTAAAGCAGAAGCATAAGGTGTAAAAGCTTACAGCCATATGTATTGTTGATAACATAACACCAAGTTATCCCAGATATGTATATAAAAATAAATCTGAGAGACCACATCCTATTTATCCACTGTGAAGCAGAATAAACACCAGCCTCAAAAAGAAGAACCACTCCAGTCCAAACAAACCTTAAGTTCTATCATCTAAACAGAGGATTTCCTAAACTAAAAAAATAACCTTTACTCAGCATTGACAAAGATGAGTAACAGGCACCAACAGGAATACGAATGTGTTCTACAGAGTTTGCTGTGCTATCATTCCAAGTAAAAGCTCTCAGTTCTCTTCTACAGTCGATTCTTTGTTGCACAACAGAAATAAAAACAGGTTCAGTGCTATTACACTTCAGAGTTCTCATGGAAGTTTATTATTTCTACTAAGCGGTAATTTCTTCCCCTAAGAATATATTTAGCAACCGAAATTGAATACAGAATATTTCCTCCTCATGAAGGAAAGACAAACGTGGCTTCTAAAAGCCAGACTCTCCCAAGGCTGGGCATTCCCTGCTCAGTCCCTACTCCTTGTCTCGCGCAGGTGTTCCCGGAGCGCACCTGAACCAGAGCGCGGCTCGGCGCCAGCGCAGTTAAAGCGCCAGGACACTGTTTACGAAACATAGCACCTTGCATCAGCCGGCGAGGCAGCGGCAGATGATGACCGAGAAGGAAGCTGGCAAACGCCAGCGCCCAGAGCCGGGGCCGGCACGGCGGTGACCGCCGCCCGGATCCCGCTCGCCCCCCAGAGCAGCACTGCCGCCCCGCGCGGCCCCGCTCACCCGCTCCCTGCACCAGG
>VZTD01002668.1:66640-92002 GCA_013397725.1 Rhagologus leucostigma
CCCGCCCCGCGGCCCGCCCACCCCGGGCACCGCCACGGCAACGCTGCGCTGCCGAGCTCGGGCCGAGCGGCCCCGCGGCCCGGGCGCTGTGTGTGCTGGGCGGAGGCCGCTCAGAGGCCCCTTCAGCGCGGGGAGCGTTGTGCTAGTGTCATCAGGGGAGAGCTGGGCACAGGGACAGCCAGCTCTGAGGAGACGCGCTCCGTTACATGCCGGTAACGCTTGTACTAAGAGAAAGGAAAAAACAAACAACCACCTCCCACACCTTCACCCCCCAGAAAACCAACCAACCGCCCAAAAAGCCCCACCAAAGAACACCCCAGAATACGTTCCCCTCCCCCGAAAAACCCCAAAGGTGCTGTATATGGACGACAAATCTTTGATTCTTCTAGCCTCAGGTGGAAAAGCTCTGATGACTGGGAAGTAACTAGTTTGGAAAGTCTCCTCAAAGCACAGGCCATGCTGCTTCAGGGGGAACTGTCCCAAGAGCCACTCGGACTGGGGGTAAGGCAGCTCCTACCCCCACATCTCATCAACAGGCATGGTACAAATAGAGCAGATGCAAATCCCAGAGATTTAGACCCCAACAGTGCTCTGACACTGGAACAAAAATGGGAGATGACGACAACAGGCCTCATTACTAAAGTCAGTGTCTTACTCAAGTTTTATCTAAGGTAGCAACTTAGATGTCAGCTTCACGTCTTACATGACCGAGAAACACACAAAAAAGCCCTCACTGCACCTCTGAAGAACAGCAGGTTGTAACTGGCTTGCTCAGCAGTACAAAGGGAGGTACCTTACTCAGAGCAGTTTTACGGGAGGCTCATCAATACAGCACTACAGCACTTTCCATAAACAGAACAAGAAGTATGTGTCATATGGTAACTCACTCCCTACAGAGGAAAAAAATAAAAATAAAAATGCTTGCATGCGAACCTGAGTGAAGAAGCAGTCACTTGGACATTTCTTTAGGGCTCTATTTTTCACATTCCCGTATCTTAGAAAAAAAGGTCAAAACTAAATCAAAACACCCACAGTATCACTTTATTCTTACTCTCATTAATATTTTTATTATCCATACTAATTATTTCTGCCACACATATGAAGGTATTTTTTATGCTCCAGATTATCACTAATGCAGAAATTGATGTAAATCTCAAATTTTACTATCCTCCATAGTCATTATGAGTCAAATTATCACTGTCCACAGTTTACTAAATAAGGTCAAAGTGCTAAGTTCCTCACTCTCCACCCTGCATGTATTTCAATACACATCTTGAGCAATATTTGCTCTGACCACAAACAGTTAACAAATTTGAAATCCTTTTCCCTGTTAGCTGAAAGGTGACTAAAATGGGTTGAATAAGAGGTATCTTTCTCCCACTGCCAGTGCCTCTCCTCCTTAGCCCTCACTTCCCCTCAGTAATTATATAAAAGAAAACAGCCATATCTGTACGTATAGCATTACATTCAGTTGAGGCACTCAAACTGCTGCACTGCTCTCCTTCCAGCTGCTATAAAAAAGTATTTTCAGCCCCTTCCAGTGCAATGCAGTAGTTATCTGTAGGAAAGCAGGGGCAGCAGCTACCCCAGACATTTCTGACTCACCTCAGCACTGCTCTCAAGGCTCAAAGTAAAACAGCTGGAAGCAATGCCTGCCACCTTCTCCCTGTTCCAACACTATAAAATTTGCACACAATAACATAGATCTGCATAATAAATATTTTATTATAAAGACAGAAATCAGTCATAAATGGTATTCAGGAAAGAGAGTGATGTAGAAAATTCAGAAGTCTGCTAAAACTGCATTGAAAGAAGTGTAGTTGAAATGGGCCCAGTTTGGAAAGAACACTTAACGAAAAGGAACCGCTTCAAGTCCAGAGTTTCAGACTGTCGGAGTAATACAGATGCCAAAAAAAAAAAAAAAAGACAACTTTGTATCAAAACTATATAAAATATATCTAATCATGTTTATAATACTATGCTTTCTAATAACAGTAATTACTATATCCAGTCTTTTACCAATTTTGTAAGTGTTCCAAATGAAGCAGAAAAATGCCTAGGTAGCACACACTGAAGAGAAATCAGATTCCTTCTGATGTCCTCAAAGGCATCAAAGACTTTCTTTTTTATGTTTTTTTTTTTTAATTAAGAACTTTGCATTGTTTCTTGAATTAGATGTCGAATCTTCTCAGCATCTTTTTCTATATTTTTATTTTTAGGATCAATCTTGAGAGCTGCTTCATAATCCTGGAGACCTAATATAGATACATTAATAAGAATATCAATCAATAATGCAAGAGCATCCTCTTTAGTAACTAACTGGAAACAACTACTCCCCAGTCATATGCATAAAGTATTGATCTTGAGGTTTGTTCTTGAGTAAGATGGAATAAGAACGGCATTAGTTTAACTTAGTCAGTAAATAAACTTATATTTTGTTTATCTTATTTTACACACCATTTTAGTGGAAACACTCTACTACATAAACATTTTCCGGTTTTGAAACGTGAAAATAGAGCCTCTTCATTCACATACATATATACTTATATGTATGTGTATGCATGAGGGGACTGTTCTAAAGTGTTCTACAGAAGAGAGAAAATGATACTGTGTGAAAATAAGAAAAAAAAAAGACATGAACTGCGAAAACTAGAGTTTGGCAGAAAAAAACCAGATTGTGAGTACAGGAAGTAAAATCTTGCTTAAGTTTAAGTCTTTTTTATCAGGTTTCAAAGTGCAAATGAAGATATAAAGGAATGACCAAGCTATGCCTAAGTAGAAAAAGGTAAACAATGGCCAAAGCTTAGTACTTCAACACTGACACTTTGAATATTCTTCAATTTCTATTATCAGCTTTCACTTGGAAATTTGCTTTATAAAACTAATCTAATACTCTTGAGGAACTCAACAGGGACACTGTAAATTCGGGTATTTTCACACAAAGGACATGTACTTGATGAATCATTTCGCTCATCAATATAGGTTTCTCACCTCATTTTACAAAGATGTTACTAAGCACTTCACAAGCATTTTAGAAATATTGCAGGTTATTTTCATTTCTTCAGTGGAAAAACTCCTTAAATTAAGAATGCAATCCATTTTCTCCAACTTGTAAAGATTTTTCAAGTGGAATTGCAATCATCCAGTAAATAAAAAAAAAAAAATACTAAAGATTGTGGTATAAAGGTTCATAACAAAAAGACATAGATTGTATAGGCCTCCTTCAAAGTCACTCCTGAAAACATAAAGGTGTGAGCAGCCTCACTGAGCTAAACAGAGTTACTGGTAGGTCACTATAAATTCCTGCGCATGTTTTCATAAAACCAAGGCCTCACCTTCAGCGTATAATTCCAGCTGACAAAACGCTGTTCCACGTCTCACATGGGCTTTCACTCGAGCATTCTCATTATCAGGAACAGGTGGTGTCAACAGTTCTAGTGCCTTTACAAAGGAGAATACCCAAAAGTATTTATAAGTAGATTTTCAATAATTGGGGTTTTTTTTCTAAGTTACAAACACTTCTCTCACCCAATTACTATTATTCTACAGTAACATAGTAACTATTCAAACAGAAATAGAAAAGAGCTATTCAAATTCAACTATAATGGCTTGTGAATCCAGTCATTAAGATCTGTATCGATCACCCCAGTTTGCCAACTATAGTTACACTGCCGTGGCTAAAAACTGACAAATACCATGTTAAATGTTTATTGCAGTCAAATAATGTGTTCTGTTTTCACACATCATGTTACACACCATGCTATTAACAAAAAAAAAAAAAAAAGGCACCGCTAAAAAAGTACATGTGTTTTAGTAGCAGTTACTAGAAAAACAAATAAAACAAAAAACAAAAAAACCGCCGAAGTTTCAAGACTGAAGTACTTATTAGTTCAAAAAATAATAATTCTTGGAAAAATTTTCCAGATTATTCAGGTGCCATTTGAGATCATTCCTCTCCTTGCAAAAATAATAGCTGCTGAAACATCCGGACAATACAGCCCTTCTTTAAAAATGTTTGGTTTGTCGGAAGTTTTTTAAGATATCCTGCTCATCACCACCACTTTTTTTTTCCTTCCAACCAAATGAAGCACACCACAGTATAATAGAAAATGTATGTGTTACTTTGGTTTTGTTTTTCTCTGCTCCAAGTTGTGGGTTTTTTCAAGTGTATATATTGCTACAATACTGTTATCTTTAAAGAAACATACTAGCCAACATACAGCCATTTGTCACAAACGTGTGGAAGCCTGGTTTAGGTTTTATTTTATTCTCATTTTGTTTTAAATTTCTGAAAGTTCATTAATCACTATCAAATTTTAATATTTCACCACGGCTTCATTATATCAACTTTGAATTTTAAAATTTTGAATTGCACTAATACGTATTTACTGATCTGCTTCAAACAGAACCATCACAGTAATAAATCACATAATATATAAGATGACAGCCTGAGGTCCTGGATTTTTATACCTTAGAGGAATCTTCGACAGCTTTGTGTAAATTTCTCAGTTTAAGGTGGCAAGCAGCACGGTTCAGGTACAGCAGGGGAAGTTTATTGTTCAGCCTCACCGCGAGGTTATACGCATTTACAGCCCCAAGGTAGTTTCCCATTGCAAACATTTTGCTAAGTATTAAACAAGAAGTGAAACATGCACTTTAAAGAAGGGGATAAATACAAAATAAACACCTACGTATTGTTAACTCATTTTCAAAAATTTGAAGTTTTAGCATCTTTTCCTTTGAAATGCCCCTTTATAGCCTTTTCTGAGAACGACATAGCTGAAGTTCAATGCACCTTGATGCTGACAATACAGCGGAGATACACGACAAAAATAGTCACTGCTTACAAGCAATGAAGAACTGTAAGGGTGGACACATTTATGTAGACACAGGACTAATTTTGAAAACTTTGTGTATCTGATTATGATTGCCTAATCAAACCTTTCTGTATAACACAGTTATATAAATAAACCAATATGTGTATCAAATTCCTAAATCTTGTTTTAGACAGATGTTTAACCTCTCACTAAAACAGTACAAATGAAATTAAATCCACTTAGGTATAATAGTGCATTGCCTCAACTGTCTTCAAAGAAGAATATGCATAATGCATTTACAATTATTTTGTTCATCGTGAGCTTCAACAACTGCATCTCATGATTTATCAGATTCTAACCCCATAAGCTGTCAATAAAATCTCTAGTACAACTACCATGACTACTCTAGACATTCACCATCCGTGTCTAGGACAAATAGAATATACCAAAACTAAACAGCACACAAACACCACATAACTCATTAATTTTTAATACATCTTCAAGTGGAATGTAACTTACTTTCCTTTCTCCTTTATCCAATCTGGATTCTTCTCCTCTTCTTTTAAGTCTTCCAGCTCAGGTAAATCAGAATTTATTATTCTTCGAGCTTCTGCTTGTTTATATAGCCACTGTAAATACAAAACGTGCAAGTATTATTTCTGAAGCAAAAATTCAAATCCAAAAAAAGGATTTTATTTTCATGTCTTCACTCATCAAAAGAATTCTATTTACCACATGTTTTGAACAGAGGAAAATATTTACTAGTATCCAATATGAAAAACTTCAACATTTCCTCAAACATTTTATTACCAAGCGAAGTCAGGTTACCACATCCCTAATACATTTCTGTTTACTTGTCTGTTCTGATCTTTCAAAATTACTTTGCGTTCATTGAATCGAGCTCAAAAGAGCTATCTGTGAGCTTCTTTTAAGACCGAACTTAAAGAATCTTAAATATAAGAGTTAAGATATTTCAAATTTTGTACTTCAAGGAATTAAATGAATATTGCTGCCTTTTCGCTCCCTCCCCAAAAAGGAACAAGTTATTTATTAATCTGCACAACCACACGATGAAAATAACTTAGATATAAAATTGTTTCTTTGTATCTTATTTTAAATAAAACAGTCTTCCTTGGAAGATAAGGCTCTTGCACGGGTAACATTCCTTCGCACAGATACTGTTTTTTTCAACTTACTGAATACACACTAAATAATTCCCCACCTTACCTCCTCCTCTTCCGCAACACGAGATTCTCGCAGAGCGGTGGGAAAAACTCGTGGTGTAAAGTTGACTTTAATTGTAGCCGCAGCTCGGGGAGCTGGTAACTGTTCTTCCTTTAAATTCTGTGAAAATATACTACAGGAACCATGACCTATGAAGAGAGTTAGAGCAGTGGAAATGAAAAATAAAGCAAAAGATTTTTCTGGTTTTCTACCAAAGTCCAAAGTACACCTGATTTAGAAATGTGGCTTATTAGAATTAAACCTTTAATAGCTTGAGAAATGTTTAGATATGTTCTTTTGAAGGGAAGGTTCAAACAATGCTTCTTCTTAATGTAGCCAGTAAATAAATCGAATGATACAGCATCTGTCACAAATTAAGTTAAGCTCCTCTTACACCTCTCTCTTTGTTGCTTGTGTGATGCTGTGACAGGGCAACCACGAGAGCTAAAACTAGCCTATCAAAGCAAACGAACAAAAAAATCAAATGTCTTCTGTTCATTTAGTTGCCTGGATTGCCACGGAGCCAAGACACAGGACAGAGAGAGCAAAAGGAGATTGAATGTTTCTATGAAATCCAGCAGTTAGGTAACTTTGGGTAACAGGAACCCCACTCCCAGAAAGTCTGCATTACACTGTCAGAAAGGCTCTCTGATTTACTTTTCTAAAGCTTAGAACAAAACCCACCCTTGTATTTCCAAAGACTTAACCACGAGCTAAGAACTCATGTGCTTTAGCTCAATAAATTGCCTGAAAATAACAATTTTAAAATAACTGTGAACTAAAATAACTGGTTCAGTGTGGTGGAGACAAAGATAAATGATGCATTAGAAACATCTAGGAATGAAGTTATACCCACACTTTAAAGAATTATAAAGTACAGTTCAATTATACAACCTTTCGTGGTTTTGAGTCTGATCTTAGAAGTTCCTTCATTGGGAATCCTAGTTTTGTTCATTTCTTCATTTTTTCTCTCTTTTAATGGCTCTGTTTCTTGACGGAATTCCCCTTTTTTTTGTATGCTCTTGTATTTATCAGCATCTTTTTGTTGGTTTTTCCAGAACTCCAACTCTGTAGCGACCTTCTGCCGCTCCTTTTCTTTCAGATCTTCAATTCTTTTTCTTTCTGCTTCCTCTAGCTATTTGAACAAAAACCCCCTATGAGATACATAACATCCGATAATACTAACATGACTAAGTTCAAGTTACCATTATTTTCCCAGTTTCATATCCCAAGCATAGTGTAACTGATAATGTGACCATACAAGCAGAGTTAATTAAGATGTTTAAAAATGACTGTGAGAGTAAAGATTTCTGATTAGCTTTTAGAAATCTCATTTTTAAACTATTTTACTAACAACCCTAAGGTACAATCCAGGACCATTCAGAAATAAGTTTCACTTTTAAGCAGTGAAAATCCTAGCCACGTTCCAATGTGCATCTCTGGAGCATACAGAAATGTAAAATACATGTGATCATTTTAATACACTGTTCCTCATTTCTCCTCTTCTCTTTGAGATTATTACATATGCAGAATAGGTACAATGTTGCTACTAAGACAGTCACTAACTGTAGTTCATTTTGGTCCATATTGCATATACAATCCTAAAATTGTATTGCAGGCTTCAAAAAAATCCTTTGAACACAAGTGAAGTGACCAGACTTCTCACATACATAAAACTTTTAAGAGCATATCTTAAAATATACATAAAGCAGAATGACAGAGATACAAACACACGAAACACAAAAACCAGCAAGTCTGATATAAAATACAACAACAAATAAATAAGATTTTTTAAAAAATCAGTATTTTTCACAGTGCCAAAGGTCTAAACACCCGCAAAGGCCACAAAAGACCTTCATTTGGTAAAAATATGTTTTAAGTGCAAAGATCTAGCAAGGGTCACCACGACTGTATTAAAAATTGGTACTTTTCGCATTTTTTAAGGTATGTTTAACAAAGCATCTGCCAGATTAGTCGGTAGTTGTTTACACGTACGTCTTGTAGAGCTCGTTCTAAACGTACCTTCATCGTGGCCTCCAAAGCATATTTTTTTTGTTCCTGTTTTGTAATTTTTTTTGCTTCTGTCTCCTGTTTTGCCTTTTCTTGGGCTTTTAGAACAGCATTCTCTCTCAAATATTGTAGTTTTTCCTTGCCAGCTTAAAAAAATAAACTGTTTTAGTCATTTAGGCCTGGAGTTCTACTGGTATGTACCATGTTAATGAAAACACGATTTCTTCTGCTACTTTGGCAAAACGCAACACGGTTACTGTTCCACAAAGCAGTGTCTACCAAGCCCATGTCTAAAAGAGAAAAACGAAGACTTGTTTACACATTAAATGTAAGTTTTACAAGAAATACTGTTTTATTTCATGTGCGCTACAACCAGTAGGTGTTCTTCGTTCTCACATACTTTGTATTTTGAATAATGAGCAACAAGGTTGAACCGAGCAGATAGCTACCAGCAGAAGTTTCACAGTATGGGTTCCTTACCCACAGGCTAATTTTCAGAGGAGAGAACTTACCGTTTGCTAGAGTTAGGGAATCCCACATGGCCGGTTCTTTTTTACACAAGGTGAAGAAAATGTTTCCATTTCCAATCTTTGCTGTGCTATTTGTGTCATCAATAGGAGCGTATAAAATGGCTTCAAATAAAAAGGGAGGGATGCTTACCTACAAAAATATAATTTGTACTAATATTTACTATTTTAAATTAAGTCTCACATATTCAAAACACTCAGCAGAAGCATACAGTAAACCTCAAGAAACAGATAGTATTGACGGAACTAATTTGCTTTGTATCCACTGTGGAGGTTTGCGAAGGCCCAGAAAAGGTGCTTCCTTCCCGTTAAGCGTGGATCGTCACAAAGTTATATATTTTATTAACGAGATTGAAAATGTTGGTTCTTCAGCACTGCAACAGAAGCCGTGGATTTCAAATTTAGAATTATTATTCACAGTATAAGCAAATGTATAAATTCAGCCCATTTATGAGAGTAAAGGCAGCTGGCACCTGCTGGGTAGCAAGAGCCTTAGTAGGGAACGAGCAGTGGTAACGCCATTATCTGCCGCAGGACGGGCGTTTAAGAGCCTGCAGCACACAGAGCGAGATTATAAAAGATAAAGGGTTATGAACTTCAAGAGTTGCCATGGTGTACGGCGCGCGTGCTTTTGAGCAGGGTTACGCAGTAACCCCGCGGCCGCGGCCCTGCGCGGCAGGAGGCCCGTGAGGCGAGCGGGGCGCGGCCGCCCACCTTCAGGTACTGCTCGCTGCAGAAGATGTTGGCGGGCGTGGCCCGGGCGCCGCGCAAGGGCAGAGAGAGGTACACGGCGGTGAGGGTCTGGCGCCAGCTGTGCTCCCGCAGCCACACAGGCATCGCCGCGGCCGGAGGATCTCCCCGGGGATGCTGCCCGGCCTCAGCCGCCGCGGCCCCGCGGCGCACGCCGGGAGCTGTAGTCCCGAGGGGCCGGAGGACTCTGGCTGCCAGCACACACACCTCAGCACGGCAGGCAGGAATGCAGCTCGTATCATCCACATACATTTCTATAAAGAGACAAAGCGCTGGTAGTGTTGGATTTCTAGCAAAAACCTGCCAAAAGCTGAGGATGGATTTGATTGATACACAGAACCACAGAATGGGTCAGGTTGGAAGAAACCACAGTGGGTCCATTCTGGTCCAGCCACCCTGTTCAAGTAGGGTCATCCCAGAGCACATGGCATAGGATTGTGTCCAGATGGTTCTGGAATATCTCCAGTGAGGAAGACTCCACAGGCTCTCTGGGCAGCCTGTACCCACACAAAAGTTCCTCCTCAGTCCAGGTAGAACTTCCTGAGCATCAGTTTCTGCCTGTTGCCTCTTGTTCTATTGCTCAGAACCACTGAGAAGAGCCTGGCTCCATCCTCTGGCACCTCCCTTCAGACATTTATACACGCTGGTGAGGTCCCCTCCCAGTCACCTCTTCTTGAGGCTAAACAGGCCCAACTCCCTCAGCCTGTCCTTGTAAGAGAGATTCTCCAGACCCTTGATCAACTCGGTAGCTCTCTGCTGGACCTGCTCCAGGAGCTCCATGTCTCCTGTACTGAGGGGCCCAGAAGCGCACACAGTACTCCAATTGTGGCCTCACCACAGCTCAGCAGAGGGGCAGGATCACCTTCCTTAACCCACTCTAGCAATGCTGGCACCAAAACTTCCACACATCCCGTAAAAATAAGTGGGTCATACCGGCAGCCCCATGCTATTGCTGAGCAATACTGCCTGTTGCACTGTCTCTGCCAAAAACTCAGGAGGTCATTTGCACCTTACCATCCCACGTTTCTCAAACAAACTGTAACACTGTATCTGCCAAAATGAAGTCTAGTATATTGAAAGCAACTGCTTCTGGAGAACACGGCCTGAAAGATGAGCCAAACACAGCTGGATAAAAATTCAGGTATGTTTAAGTTCCTCAAAAGTATACAATTACCTAGAACTATTAGGAAAAATCCAGAACCAAAAAGTCTCATTTTCCCTCTTTCTTTTAAAATATGACCAAGAATAACGGAGTTTAACATGGCACACATTAGCTAGGATTTCTGATGTGTATCACTGAAAATTTAATTTTTATGTTAAGATTTAATTTTTATGTTCTATTACCTATAACACACAGCAATATTTAAATAGTAGAGGTTACTTTTAAGTACTGTATATATATAAAACTAGGTATCACAGAAATTTAAAACGTTTTCAGACCAAGAAATCCATCATAACTCGTATGATTTCTGGGTTATTCTTCACCCTCACTCACCCACATCAATATCATCTGGAAGAATCATTGCACAGACTGGAATATGAGAATTGAGTTGAATCCCTCTTTCAAGAACATTGGAAGTACATAGCAGCAGCAGCTAGAATGATTACAATGTAATAGCAACTCAAAATCTCTTACCACTCCAGAATGCAGCTGTAGGGATCCAGAATGCATCCTTCAGTTATGGAGAGTTCACTCATGGACAGTAAATCGGAGGTTTTGAGTGCAGGTCTTCTGCCTTGGTCACCCAGGTGTCGTTTTTAGTTTAATCACAGAGAATATACTGAAATGAAGCAGCTTAGTATTTATTCCTGCTAGAAGGACTATACGTTGCATACATGCTTTACAAAACAGGACACAGTTATGGTTACCAGTATGGTCTTCTCAAATTACACAAAAGAGCTCCAATACATCAACCAAAAAGTCTATTTACTTAAAAGCTAGATCTGCAATGCAAAGCTTGTAGGAGACAGGAAACATCACTAACACATTTTTACGTCAAAGTAGCAGATTTAGCTGCTAGAGGGCACAAAAGGGACTCAAGCAAGGTCTTGGATCAACCTTAAAAGTTTTGAATTGACGTGTAGGTGCAGAAACACCACCTCTGTCCCACACACTCCACACCACAGCCTTACCTGGACAAGCTGCACTCTCGCTGTGATGCACTTGCAAAATAAACAAGAGACACCCATGCATAATGGTTCTTCTGCCAGCACTAACTTTATCGGTCAAAAGTTTGCAGTCAGAAGTTTGCAGTGCAAGAAGATAAGTTTTTCCATTGAAAATCTGATTCCTAAATTCCCATCTCCTGTGCTATGAAGGATGCAGATTTATGTTCCAGACAGACCTTAATAATATACATATTCTGGACCTCCCAGCTGCCTATAGACACATATGTCTTTCCTGGGGTTATTTCACTTCTAATGGCTTCAGAAGTTTGAATATATGAGAGAAAAAAAAATTCCTTTAAATAGATTACATTTCCTTATCTTTAATTATTAAACTCTTGTTCTCCCTTCCTTTCTAAATTCTCTCTCATTTCTCTCACCCCTCCATATCTTTTACAAAAAGCAGAAACATATTATGAGACTGTTTATTCCAACAAACTGTTTTGCGTATGTGGCTTGGGACCACCTAAATCAGTTACTTTTAAAAATCATTGGTAAGGCAGCGATGTGGTATGTGTTTGTTCTTGCATTTTAACTAACAGGAAGAGCTTAGTAATCATTTTATAAATTGGAATAAATAATTCTTTGTATAATCATTTCCCAAGTACAGAAAGTTATTAAAAATACATCCATTCAGGAAAAATGGTGCTTGAGCCTTCCCTCCCATCCTGTAAGGAAGAAAATGGGGCTGTAGGCACATCTGCTTTGAAGTTACTGCAGATTAACACCTTTACAGAACAGTGGAGCTCTCCAAGAGAGGCAGGAGCTGTATTTTCTGATCCATATGATCTCATGCTGCTTCTTGCAGGATTACACCTAATCCAAACACATTCTCACAGACGGAACATTAGAAGAGTCCATCTAGGCATTACATCATCTTCATAAAGTCAACATGCAACTTCCCCGCAAAAATTATCTTTATTTTAAAAGAAACTGAAACCAGACAACGGAAAGCAACAAAGTTACATACAGTGCTGGACAAAGTCTACCATATACATTTTTCAAGAACACTTGTATCAGATTCTGATATATGTTCTTCTAAAAGGTAAAAATATCACATCATTATTAACAAAAAAAAAATTAAATGTCAACAATCTTAATCGGTTTATATTTCGCATTGTTTGGATGGCAGTAGATCGGTAACTTGCCTTTTTCTACTCACTTTTAACTCTAAAAGGAGAATGTGGACAAAAAATTCCAAGTTAGAAGGCCCACAGTGCCTGCTCTAAAGGCCACAAACACAAACCTGGAGGAAAGACCACATTTTAAATAAAAATACCTAACAACTTTGTATTATTTCACATTTCAGAAAAAAAAAAAAACCTATCGAGAAAGAAAGAAAAAAAAAAAAGAAGAAGTATGTTAAGAGCTTGCCCTCTTTAAGCAATATGGAAGTCCAGATTTAGACCATTCTGTAGAGGAAAAGATGAGTGTCTAGGAACAGACAGGACATCTTTCATAACTCTAATCCCAAACTGTCTCCAGTACAGCAATTCCTGATATACAGTGCACAAATCTCCAAGTAAAAAGGTGGTGTTGGACCAAAAAATTATTTTGAGACAGTTTGTTTGAACATGAAAAGGAAAATTAATCGTGTATGGTAAACAATGCAGAAATGGGTATTCTCTATGGTGTTGGGATAAGCCATTTCTAAACCGGGAGACTAAGGGTGACACTGAAAACTTTAAGCCTAAGAGGCAGCACCTCTAAGGGCCTGAACACCACTCAGAACTAATTACCTCAGAACTGATGACACACAGCACTAGTCCACTAAAAGCACCCTTCTGTTCTTCTATGTAAAGCATAAGTTATCACCTCCATATAAAGAAGTGAATGCGCATAACTCAAGATGTAGTGTAGGATACTTATATCGCCTTAAAGAGTTCTGCTAAGTACACTTAGTTTCCAATTTTAGGGAAGAGTTTATTCTAATATAGAAAGCTTCTGACAAAACTTAGCAACTGCAGAATAACTTTAAAATACATCCAGTTCTACATCCTCCTGCATATATCTAATCACATCCAATAGACCAAAAAATTATATGCCTTCTAAACAAAAAAAAATTACATGTTTCGTAAAACAAGTAAAGAGCGTTAGAACAGAAATTTCACACCCAAGAGCTGATTACCAAACGTTCACCCATTTATCAGCGGATAACATTAAGAAATTCATATTAAGTAAGGGCAATGAGATGACAATGCGTATCAGTGCTGTGTGTTCTGAAAGGTACTCAGTTTTTATTATCATGAATTGCTACCATCTATCATACCTCATTCTATGCAAGATACCACACCAGCTACCAATCCATAAACAATAATGTTTCACTTACTTCATAGAGTAGCTTAAAACACATCATGGTATGAAATAATTTGTATTACATAGTAATTTAATCCCTGGCCACAGGGTTAATGTTGGACAAAGTCTGGAAACTTTTCCAATTTGAATTACGTACATTAACTTTGTCACACACCACAGCACTAATGCATGTATTACATCAGACATGCTCTAATTTAAAATCAAAACAAGAAAGTTGTTGCAAAAATACATGTCACCAATGTGGAACACATTCAAGATCGTATAAAAAGTACTGAACTGATATCCCAAAACAGGTATATTTAAGCAGTACATAAGGAAAGATTAGTTTTAATATGAAACAGTCATTTAAGTCACATACAACATGATAAGAAGCATGACTTCCTTTTTTAAAAATGTTACACCAATACTTTTACTGACAGGCGATGCTTATTTATAAAATGAAAGGGATATATTTAATGCAGATGTGTTACTGTATTAAGTTGGAATAAAGACACATGTTAAAAAGGTGCTACATTTTAACACTGCTGATTTTGTAAAAATCTCAAACCATAAAAGCACTTCACTTGCAAATATCACGGGCCCCAAACTGCAAACACTTTAAAACATTCTTGACTGTGTGCATGCAGTTTCACTGACTTCATTAATCCTCACATGCTTGAAATTAAGCCTGAAAAATGTGATTACAAGACTGGTTCTTAGATTAAAAACTTCAGAGGTCACAAAGTATAATCTTCTTTGAGCAGCCCTCAAAATTATATTATTGTTTTAAGTATAGCAAACTTCATTCCTTTGCTCTAGCTTCTTTCATCTGAAGATCTGAAATAATAACTAGGCCTCTAAACAACCTCTGGAAGTAAGCATCAGTCCCATCTTCTGAAAGAAGAGACGGGCACAAACAGTTAACCTGCTTGTTTCAAGTTGTAAAAGGAATGACTAAACCAGCAAGAAACAGGATTTTTGCTACCTGCCCTCCAGTCTGTATACAGCACTGTCACTTACATGTTTTCTCATTTAAAATCAGTCACTAGCAAAGAAGTATTAAGGACAGTACAATCCAGTTTATACCTATTTATTTCAGCCTAGCGGGGGGGAAAAAATTTGGGAGCAATATAAGGCTGCATTTCTGTCCATGACCGGAAACTATTAAAAAAGGACACAAGCATTTCCCATAAAAATGTTAAGGTTTCCAAGATTTACAAAATCTTTGCAATATTTTTGGTGTGCAGCACCATTACAGTCTAAATCACCAGTAATGAAAGAAGCGCATGAGAGTTCAATACAAATTGTTTCATAGAGAGTATTACAAAAAACCTCACCTATTCTAGTCAGCCCTCCCGCCCTCCCTCCCACCCATCGTTCTAGAACTACCTTCTAATGCTAATCAGATGACATTTTCCTAGTACCTTACTAATTAAACATGACTGCTGTTTTTCCTGTGCATACTTGAACTACTACTGGTCAACACATGCAGAGAAAACCAAAATATAACTGCTCTCTAGATAAAAAGTTCAAGTATGCCAAGAGCATATCAGTAGGGCAAGCATATCGGCTGGATGACTTCTGGAGATCCTTGTCAGTCATGTTTCTAGGATCAGCGTGCTAACAAGCATAGGGTGGGTTGGTAATTTGTTTTTATTTGATATAATTGACATTTGCTAATGCCTTGAACTTACAGGTTAATAAGTGCAGAAGATTTACCGGGTTACAAACCCAATATAGTACCAGTTTAGAAAAACCTAAAATAAATTGTTAGAATAAGTTTCACAAATACACAATTTAAGGCCTTATAAAATGATAATCCAGTTGATTTTAAGTTTTTAAGAACGCTCTATTTAAATACTAATATCCTGACAGCTAATCTAGAAAATAGTTGCCTAACTTCATGTTGGGTTGAGGAAGAGATTAAGAAATACAAGGCTATTTTAAATACAATGTCTGTTCCAAAATGTTAAAACGTTAGTTGGACTTCTGAGAACAAACGCCCCAAAAATCTTCTTGCAAGAGGCATGGGGTGTGGGAGTGGGAAAGGTAACAATATCATCATCAGAGCTTTTGTTGAATTTTCACTGAGCAAGATTTTTATTTCATTTACTTTACTGTAGGTGTGAAGCAGCTCCATCATGTTCACAGTGCAAATTGTTGCAGAGATTAAACTGATTCCCAGAGGAACAAATCTATCTAAGCAAGGTTAGGTTTAATTGCTACTTCAGGTACTTTAGGTGCAAATTCAAACAGTCTGTCAGTCATTAGGAAAACTATCAAAGAATAAATCTCTCTAACAGAGATTGTTGCTTGTTTGGTTTTTTGTTATTGGTTTTAAAATCACGCCTCTAACAAAAAAGATTACATCTACTCAATGTAATAAATTAAAGCAACTAGCGATGAAAACAGAAGCTCTGGATCTATCTTACACTTTACATCTCCATACAGGAAAATTCTCAAGATATGAAATATGTCACTTACACTTTAGACATTATTTACTTTCTCCTGATGAGAGGCGAGCCAAAAAAAAAAACCAAAACAAACAAAAAAAAAAAGTAGAGCCATACTCCACTTACACAGCAAAACTTTTCACTTTTAAAATAAAACAAGTTGTGTAGATCTGCACAGTATCTTCCAGGAATGTACCACAGTAGAGCCCACTTAAAATCAAACATGATGGCGAACTATCAAACAGGCCTTACTTCCACTCATTAGCAGGGTTTACCATAAAACCTACCTCTTTATTAGATGACCCTATTCTCTATAAACTCCTGTATCACTCATCATCACAGACCAGAAAAATTTATCACATTAGGGAACTACGACTAGTACCCGTAAGCCTGACATATGATTTAATTGCTGTTTAAAGACCATTTCCAGCACAGTGGTACATATTACAAGCAGAATCTGTTATTACAGTGCCTCTTTTTATTAATTCAAAAAAATATTTCTCTCTAAAGAAAATTTTTCAGTTGCACATGCAACTTTATCACACTGCTAAGGCCGAACTGTTCAAGGCTAGATGCTTCCCGACATTCAAAAAAGAAGGAGAGTTATTTTTAAGATCAAGAATGAGATCAAATTACCCTTATTAAAATAGAATTTCTTAGCATCACACACGAAGCTCTAGTGCCATTCATACTTGTCAGTAGGATATCAGGTTTAGCAAAGGAGCCAAACTTCTGACTACTTAGTTCTGATGTGAGCTAAACTCACCTGATATCACAGCTGTATTTTTTTTCTTCACCTTAGATTTCCCACCCCCTCACTGCAAGACTGGCTGAGGCAGCAGTGGGAATTTAGTTTTAAGACTTTGCTAGCCAAAATATAATGCAATTCAGAGCCCGTGTGGAGCACGCTCCATTGCCTTGCCCCCTCCTTCATGCCAAGTGGACTGTGTAAGCTCAGGGTGACTGAGCAGGCTGTAGCTGACAGCCCTAGAAGCTGGGCAGGATTTTCCGTGCACTAGTTCATTCATGGTTCTCAGGCAGCACTGAGGCAGGAGACTGGAACCATCAGTGAGAACGAACAAGAGAGAGGTGCGTGACTGTGCAACCGTGACAGATGCAAAGACTGTATCCCAAGGAATGTCCTCAAGATAAATGAATTAAGGTTACATGTGCAACCCTAGTTCTGGCATTCTCTAGATTTAAAGCAACGGACTTCATAAACTTGATGTGTTCTTTTTCCAATTTAATCCTACTTTGCAACAATTTCCAAATAATGCAAGACCTAGCAAGAGCCTTCAGCAAGTAATTGCTGAGAAGGCAAAAGAGATTATTGCCTTTTCAAGGAAACAGAAATGGGTAACAGTTAGCGGGTTTCATTGTGTTACTAAGTACGAATTCATGTTTTTTGAATAGCCCAGTAATGCTTTACTTCAAAAATAGGAAAAAGCACATACAAAATTCTCTTTATTTACCCTAAAATAACAACTATTAGTACTGCACATTCCTCCATGTCATCTCCACTATAATCAGAGAAAGGCCAGCAAGAACATCAATAACAGACATTCATGCCAAAAGAAAAAAAGAAAGTAATGAGTACTTGCAAATATAGTACCATTAAAACAAAGCACTAAATGCTAGTGTTAGTTAACACATTAATACGCACTAGCAAATTAGGGCTATTCATACAGGCACATTTTTTCCTTCAATAATATTGTCAGTGCTCATCCGACGTCCGATCAATTGTCAGTTACAGTTTAATCGGAAATAAAAAGTATTCCATCCTGTAAAACATTTGGACACATAAAACTAAGAGTACAAAAGCTGAGATGGAAGTTTATGAATGAAAACAGATTAGAGGAAAAAAGATTACAGCAATCAAACACAACTGATTGTCTGTGGAAAGTGAAGTACCCAATTTGTAACCGAATTTTCATAGCAAGTATTCCCTCCACGAGCACCAATTCAGGCTGTCAGCCTTCCGTGTTCAGTGCAGGCGGTCCTGCAGTCTCTCTCGTGCGCATTAACTGCACATCCTTGTCAGCCATGCAAGCATCACAGCCCCACACCGCCGACGCCTCTGCGGTGAGAAGGCCATAGGCTGACTCTGTCATGCCCGTACAGATCCGATGGAACCATTTTTGACAAGAGGCTTCACACAGGATGGCGTCCTGGTCATCGTTGACTTCGTGTGTACAAATTCCACACGGATAGACGGGTTCAGAGGACGAGTGCCCATGACGACTAGGATGGAGGGGGGTTTTGCTGCTCTTTTCAGAGTTGCATCCTTCAGCAGTACCTCGAGGCTGGCGGGACTTGCTCTGAGTCCCATTTGAGTGGCCAGCATTGGTGTTATCAGCACTGTTAGAATGGCTGTTATCCTGATTTACCACGTTGTTTCGAGTAACATTCTTCAGGTCACTGTTACCTTGACTCACAGTGTCCTCTGTCCTGTGATGATGCTGATGAGCCGCAGTGCTCTGGCTGGACGCTTTGCTTGCGCCTTGACTAAAGTCTTGCTTTTGCGCTGATGATTTTGTCTGGTTGTACGTGTTCGGTGGAGGAACAAAAGAATGGTTCGACTCTAGCTGAGAATTTGGAAAATTTGGATTGTTTCCAGGACCAAAGTTGGTTGGCACATCTGGGTGAGGTATCTGACCAGAATGGCCGAAGTTCTCCCCAGGATTTGGCCTGAAATGCTGAGCAGGCATATTGACATTTTGATTTATCTGACCACTGCTATAAGGTGGTTGATTCCCAAAACTCGGGTTCTCATGCGGACCGAAGCTGAAAGAATGAGGTCGACTAAAACCCATGCCAACAGGGTTTTGAGGAAGAGAATGTGGTTGGTTTCTGAGGGAGTAAGAACCGCCATACGGTGAGGACACTCTGGGCAGCATGTGAGGTGGCATTCTGAAAGTATTATATCCTCCAAAGCCAGGATAACCAGGATTACTAAAATATGGATTTCCTGAAGGAAGTGGTTTATAAGACACAGTATTATAGTTGTCATCAAATGGATTTGCAGCTACAAGGTGGTCAGAGCTTGGGTTCGGCGGTGGAGCATATTCAGATGGAGGAGGAAACGATGACCCCTACAAATATTTTAAATACAACATTTTAATTAGTTTTAGTATTTCCCTGCAAGACAGACCAACCACAGAGGTCCTGGATCAGCAATACAACCGCTGAAAGAACCGTTTAGCTGTTGTGTAAAATTCACCCAATGTACCGTGCCAGGCTGTCTGAAATTTCAGTACAGAGGCAGGAGAGGAGCTTGGGCTCCAGATAATGTGGTGACTTACAGTAGTCTCAGTGTTTTAAAAAAATTGCAGTTGAAAATACCACTTGATCTGTGACTTCTGTTTCATAATCTTTTACAAAAGACAAGCAGCAATACAGAAATCCAACTGTCATGAACACATGCACAAAGTACTTCCAAATGTCCAAGAGCAGATTCGAAGCATTTCCTTAATTTCATTTTGGGTTCATGTCACCGAATATGCATCTCTTAAGACACCCCACTTCTATGAGGATATACAAACCTAATGGTACTCTAACCCTAAAAAAGCCATATAGAATATAGGAGTCAGCAGACTGGTATTTTCTCTAGTCTGTGGAATTCTCTATGCTGTACATTTCTATACCAAACAGAGGTATCCCTTACGAGCATTCAGTGATTGTGGACAGTGTGCAAAGCACAGTCAGTAGGTACGAAATACAAGGATTATGCTCTGGTTACAGAGCATAATCAGGTGTTTAATGGAGCCCAGAGTCTGTTTACACATCAGCAGTGAAGCCGTACAATTGAAATTCATTCTAGACTAGCCTGTAGGGAACACCTACTGGGTTCACCCACACATTAACTGTGCTCACAGAAAGCATTTCCTCCCGAGTACTAATAAACTAAGACTGAAAATTTATTTTAAAAAAAAAAATTGCTGCAGTGCAAATTTTGAACCTGTCAGAAGGAACAGATGCTAATCTGCATGTTCTCTAGAGTTACTACCATTCCAGAACACAAGGAAACTCCAGCAAGAAAGACGTGTGAAACCTCATAAAGTAACTGAGTATTTCTCAGAGCAGGTTTCACCACCACTACTTTAAAACAAAACAAAAATGAAGAAAACGGTTCCGCATCTCAATGGACTCCGCATAGGCCTAACAGAAAGTGATTGTTTTGCCTACATAAATAAAGTTATTCCCACTGGGCAGTACCACATCAACAGATACTCTCACTCAAAGCTGAATGAACACACAAAGGAAAACTCTGCACTATAGATATCCAATCGCTTAAGATGGTCTGTATTGAGGCTTTCTTTTCTGGAAAGAAAAACTGCATAGAAATGTCAAATTGCAGGGATTCACTGGAAAGGAGCTGTACCAGCCTCACAGCTCTTGCTTGAAAATCACTTGGGGAGTATGCCAAGAGTTCGGTCAAAGCATTACCAAAGTGTACCGATTCATTAGCCCACAAACCTACACATACGGGAACGAAAGTAAGGAGAGAAGTAGTCTCGTGGCAACTGCTCGTGCTGTACAGATGTCTACCAATGGCTACAAAGTCATTAAAAAAAAGTCTGTCTCAGAATCAAATCCATATGGTAAAAATACAAGTCGTTGCAGTCTCACTGCGCTCTTCTCTTTGTATGTCTTTGGCACCTTACAGGGATTAAAATAACCTCAGTGCAAATAACTAGCATTAGGAAGATTTCCACTTCATGGTAAAACTGAAATATTTGGTAAGGAGCCGCTATTTGTGACAACAAACTGATATTCTGAACAATGAGAGATAGTCATAACAGCAAACAACATTTGAGTGCACTATTTATCAAAAATTCAAAAGAAGCAAAGGGAATTTACCTGTGTATTTGCTTTGCGCTTTTTCTTATCAGGGCTTCCGAGCTGAACTCCTGGTCCTCCTAACCCATCCAATCCACTGTCACCACCTACAAGATGTCAATCAGGGCAACAGTGCATTAGTTTCCTTATAGACCGTATTGTAAGTTTGCCAGTAACTGCCGTAGCAACAGATATCTGTTACAAATACTGAACTTGCATTGACTCTGGTGCCTTATGTTGCAAGCGCTTAAGGAGCACGCTGATCCAGAGATGAGCTACCATCCCTCCTTTACCCCTGTCTACTATCACTTTAATGTCCCATTCCGCTCATTTTCATTGAAATAAACATTTCCATTTATTTTATTTTCATCTGTTCCTTGGTTCTTAGCATCTCCACGTCACCAGTTAGAAGCACTGCTCGTTTTTATAACTCATAAAACTTTCAAAAGAACTGCATAAAGCCATGCCTAAGACTTACCTCTTATTTAACTTACACAGACACAGCATTTATCAAACTCATTGTAGCAATATACAACGGAGTGTTACAATCCACCGTGAAGGAAAAGCAAACAGTAGTAGACCCATGAACAAAAACCACTGAAAACCTGCCATGTTGTTTAGACAAACCTCCAGTGTATCAGATCTAAATTTCACTAAATGCAAGACTCGATCAAACAAAAAAGACACCTGCCAAAAATAAGTGGGGCTCTCAGTGAACCAGCCCATCTCTGCAGAAACCTTATAGAACGACTGAGCAAGGCCGTTCTGCCACGAAAAGAAGTAAGGAATGTTCGTTTCACTGGTTACTCGATCAGACTTGACTCTGAGCAATACAAAGACATATCTGTACTTCACCTGGGATTCTCCTTCACCCCTCACAACAGTGGGACAAGCTCTCGAAGCTGTATAAATTGCGGCTCTCATTTTTAAAACCCTAGTTAGACCATAGATGAAAAACAAATCTAGCACACTCATTATTATCCCAGTCGGTCTGTCTTCATGGGGCTCAAGTGAAATTGCCATGATATGGGAATGCAAAGAAAATCCTGAGCTGAAGTATGAGAAGCATTTTCAGGTGATACGAGAGCAACACGTGCTAAAGTACTACACATCATTACATTAAGAAACTATATTAATTCCTTTCTTCCCAGAGGTTTTAAGATAATAGCTTATTTGCTCTCTTATATAACTGTAGTAACAGCATAGAACAGTAAGCAGGCAATCCAACCTAAAAATTTTACCGTTGCTTGTTTAAAATTCATATTCAGAATATGAGTCAAACTTCACCAAGACGCAAGCATCCAGCTGAACACACAGGTCTTCATTACCAAAGACAACCTGGAGATAACCGCGAATTTTCAACAGTATTATGCAAAGCACCACAGCGTATGATACGATACTGCTCCGGGTTAGACAAGCGTTCCCAGCAGACGGGTAAACCGGCTTTAGGACTATTTGGCAACACAAAATCTCTTCTCGCAGGGAAGCAGCAGACCTACCGTACACAGACCAAAATACCCAAGTTATTTCAAATATTCCTGATCCAAGGAGGCCTGACAAATATTCACTCCTAGCACTTCCTTCCTCGCTGCCTCCTTTTTTTTTTTGAGGTTTCGGGGAATTTACGAGTCCTGCTTCAAGTAAGAATCCAGTTCTGCCTCCCCTTCAGTAAGTTCCCTTTGGCTTCAGCTGTCACTGTTGAAATTTGATTTCATTTTTCATTACACATAAGGAAGATACACAAATATCCCAGATGAACACCAATCAAATTTTAAGTCTGAATTTCAAAGACACGGGCATGATATCACAATCAAGTTCTTAAAATAAACTCATGCTTGCACATAGCATATTGCGGTCTAAGCTACCATCAGAGAAACTAGGGATTACTCTTCAAAAAAGAGAGATTTTTTGCCTTGATTTGGAATATAAAATCCTGCGTATACTTAGTGTGCTATGAAGCACTGCCACTGCATTACCTGTAGATACTAAATGATTACAGCATAAAGTTTTACACAAAGAATGATGGCAAATTTCCCTTAAATTTCAACTCTATAAATCATCTCGATAATCTGTTTTCTCAAAACTGTTCCTGCACTTTCTATCAGCTTCTTCTCCAGCATTCCTAAATTCAGTGTAAGATCGTACTGTGAACACTAATCCTCACAACTGCGTAAAACACACTCCTGTTCATGTCCCCGTACTCTTAAAACATAAATGACGTTATTCACCGATAGCAAAATATTACAAATATCCAGATCTCTTTTAATAAATTCAACGACTGGCAGCACAGACATCAGTAAATTTGCGATCAAGTAGAATACTGAAGGTCATACACAGGTGCTGGTTTACAGTAGCTGAAGTTAAAACTTTACAAATAAACTACGTATAAATTCGCTCTCTGGGATATCATTCTTCAAAAGCAAAAGTATATAAACATTAGAATTCCAGTGATAAGTTCCATCAATTTCTACCTGAATTACTTTCATAGGCAAAGCCACTCACACGCCTCCGTTTACAGAAAGGAGTCCTGTGTCCGGAAAGGCACAAAGCTTTTGTATTTTCAGTTCTCACCGTGTGAGGCCAATGATTTAATTCAGCCCTAAGAATTTATATTTTCCCTGTGGGTTCTATTATGATTTAATTTATACATGAAAGGAAACAGAATGTTAGTCCTAGCATACCTCCAAAAAAGAGTGAATAAGGCTCATTTTCATGCAGCCAAAATAAACTTTCCACAAAGTCACTTTAGGTACCCACCGCACAGACTTTCATTAAAGGTGTTCCTAGCATTTCGGAACACCGCACTAATGAAATATTATTCACTGTCCGAGACTAATTTTTCAGGCAAAAATACAATCCTTTTGACTGGGACATCATCCATCTCATGGACCTAAATATATAAATATATATCGGATAACTATTCTCCTATTAAACTACAGATAAAATTAATTTCAGCCATTTACATTTGGGCAAAGGAGAAGAGATAAGCCTCATTTTCTCTTTTACTTCATACATACACAAGACAGACATTTTCAGCGTTAGTCAGGAGAACTGCAAGTTGTAGTTTTGTTTACACATTAAGGGATTTTGACTTTGCATGTAATTTTTGCCATACTTAACACATTGCAAATACAGTACGGAATATTTTCATATTCACTGACAAATCTCCGTCTAGGTTTTCAGAGGATGGATGCCAGAGTCTTTTTAAACAGCACTTTATCTCAGTAAGAACATTCTCCCAATAAACATAAAAGGCTGAATAAACTTTTTGTTAGAGACAGAAAATTAAAAATAGTCTAATTTCAACCATATTTGGTGAGCCTACTCTGTGGCCCTGAGACTGTACACAGTTTTGATATTAAGCTGTAATCGGGTGGAACTTGGTGGGTAACTCTGGCACGTGAAACCATATATGCTTGAATATTTGCAGAATCAGGGCTTGAGAGTGGAGGAGTCTAACGAATCCCAGTCTCCTTTGTAACGCTGCTGTGTGTTTCCATTCTCCCATTTTCAAGGTTGCAATCCAGCTGTTACTATAACGGTTTTAGAAAAGCAAACTGTAAATCAATGACAGCGTGCACCGTGGAATCCACACCTTTTCCCACTTATACAACCAGAAAAAAACTTAAAACATCAAGAACAATAGAATCTCGGGGGCAAAATGGGAGGCAAGAAAACGAGAAGCACTAAATTGCAAATTTTATAATTTTGCCACGATTTTCACCCAACTCGGCCACCCGTCCTGCTGTCTTTGATTATTTCCTTCAGAAAGGCATTTCTGTGTCTAAGGACCATAAGGACACAACTATCACTTCGCAGGCTGATGGGCCACTGCCATTAAAGTCAGCTGCACCGCCGAAGTCGAAGGAGACACTGCATTTCTACCCTTCTCCCTACACCTTTCAAAGAAACACATAATTCCAACCTTACCAGAGCCATACACCAGTACTATTAGTAAAGACTAATATTTCGATTTTTTTTTTTCATTTCCTAAAAGGGAAAGACAAAACCCCAACTAGACTCAAGCACAGGAGCCAGGGCTGGGGGCAGAAGATCGAACGCTCAAGTGTAATTTATGGGCTCTGCATCAGCACGAACTCGGACATGTGGCACTGCCGCCGTATTCCCTTGCACCAGCAGTATGCTCGCTGCATACTAATGTGCTGCACATCCCCAGACACACAAGAGACAGGACTGCACGCCACCCTCCCCCGCCGGGCACACCTGCGCGCACAGCGAGCCCCGGGGCTGCTTTTCAAGGCCCGGAGGCTGCGGGAGCCC
>VZTD01002669.1:0-37572 GCA_013397725.1 Rhagologus leucostigma
ATATACATACTATATAGTATATATGATATATATACTATATATTTTAACTGCAGTTCTTTTTTCTGCCTACGCACTATTATAATAGTTACTGCTGTTGGCACACCTGTTTTGGTATACAAGCAATAAAGGAGAATACATACTTGTCCAGAGAATTGCTCTGTTAGTGAAAAATCATTGGGAATATGTTGATGATTTTAGGGTTTTTAAAGCTCATTTCTATTAATATTTTTGGGCCAAATCTGACCAGATAGTATCCTTTAGAATAATCTTATGGGTGACATGGAAATTTCTGGAATCAAACTGAAATAGTCTCCTTGGATAAGGAAGATCCATTCAGTGCTTAATTGCCCTTGAGATTATACTTTCCGAGCTTCAAAGGTTTGAACTAATGATGTTCCTTTACTTAAAGTATTCTTTCTTTTGCCCAAATCTAAAATTCTACTGAAATTAGGATCGAAAGGCCTAAATGTAGTTGGCAAAAGAAGATACTTGTAAAATATAAGCACAGTACTGACTGTACCTAAAACGTCGTACTTTTTTTCCCTTTTGGCTATATTTTGACCTTTGTTAAGCTCTCATATAAATTACATTTGCCTTTATAATACCACTGCTAACAACAGCACAGATTTTGTGGCTGGGTGACTGTGTTATATATTTTTCTACATCTGAATTAACTCTCACCTTGGGAAAGATAAAACTTGCAACATCCAAGTTTGGTTAAATTCTGATTCTTTGTTTCAAAGTTTTGACTGTATGAAAGCAAATAAGCTGTTTCTGAAAGAACATGGAGCATCCATACTTTAAGCAGCTTTCTTTGGTCTGCCGTCAGACCTATGTTTAACAGATCTTTTGATTACGATTGACATCTATAGTAAAAAAGACATGAGTTGAAAGCTTGAATGATGATTATTGCTAACTTATCTTCTAGGAAGATATTCTACTCAAGGGTTACAGAAATAAGAATTTGCACAATGGCCAGATGTCACATTAGCATATGCAAATCCATCCTACTCATGCAAAGCTATTTACCGTGAGTGTGACTAGCTGCAGACTTGCAGCACACTTGCTAAGACTGTCAAAAACAACCACTATTGATGGTGTTGGAGCAGGACTAAATGGTTCATAGGGAAACAGAGCGGTAAGAAATCCAAGGACTATAATGATAAAGTACACCACTTGTGAAAAAGAAATCTATATGTAGCCTCAGGGCACTGATCCCATGAGTTAAGTGATGTTTATATGGACCACTATACTAGATGATACAAACAGGGAAGGTGGTATGTTGGTTTGGATATATTATCTGGATTTAGCTGTCAGCCCTCTGTAGCCGCTACATCACTTTCTTCTGACCACTACTTTGAATCATAGCCCTGGATAATCAGAAGTGTCGTTGTGAGATTGATATTAATTTCAACTTTGCACCACTGACCTATATCTATGATTTTTCACAGTATTGTGGAAGGGAGATGCAATTCAATTCTGTCCCCTGCCAGTCTCTCTGCTTGGTCTCTCCACCCAAGGCAGTCAAGTTGCATAAGTTCTCATTGACCTCTTCCTACAACTTTTTCCTTTAGAAAAGAAAAACTCCGTCTTTTTGTTGCCTGTCCAATCCTTTTCCAGCCTCTCCTATGAGAAGAGTGGCAGGCAGTCACCACAATCTGTATTTTGAGTGTTTACAATTAGATGGGGAAACTAAGATTTCACAGCCAAATAATTAAATACAATGTTAATGAATTCTGTTAGTCATATTACACTGAATCATATTAAAGTGCTTAACCATGTGCTTGAAGGAAAGAAATATTTAAAGTGAGTACTGCAAATATTCTGAATACTAATTAATTTGTTCAGAAATCCCACTTCAGTGCTAGTTTGATGATATTAAGAAACAATGTTAATTTTAAATCCTATCCTATTTGTCAATCAAGGGGAAATTTCCAAAATGGTAGCTCTGAAGAGCTTGTATCCACAAGTTTCTGCTGAACTCAGGGTATAATGATGGTGAATTTACGTGCATTCATTGGTCTCCAAGCAAGTTAGTGTCCTGTTGATCTATCCAAATACCCAGAAGAAATCTAAGCCTCACCTGTCACTGCAGGTGTTATCCAGGTTTCTGCAGCTGCCCTCTCCTTGACACTGGAAGGGTATTGTTACTGAGGAAGCCCTCTCTTTAATGGCAGCACCTGTGTAGAACGACATACCAGTTATTTTTGAGGTCCTGTAGATAATGTTTAAGAAACAAGAAAATTCATGTGCAATGCTTTAGGTGCTTTTAACGTGGCATTTCTTCGCAGTTTTTATTTTCTAATTTTTTTTTTTTTTTTTTCTGTCAGCATTATACACTTGAATTGGTTAGAGAATCATATCTTCCTTTTCTAGAAAGCCTAGCTTTCTTTTGATGGGAGACTAAACCTTTTATCCCCCCACTGCGTCTCCACCCCAGTGGTGCAATAAGAGTGGATACTATAATGTGCAATAGGGCTAAGAAACATGTTCTTGACTTCATTTTTTTGTTCAGTCTCTCTTTTCATTGCTCATTATGCAAACAGTAGAAGGAGCTTATGTACAGCAGTTCTGATCTGTAAAAAGGTGCACATGGCAAATGCGTAAGAACAGAGGCCTACAGACAGAACACAGAAGGTAATGACATTCTGTATTGGAACGCATGAATCAAGATGTTCCATGTAAGAAATAAATTTTATACTGGCTTGAAGGAGGTAGTATTTAAATGGAACCTGAAACAAAGGTTTTTACTTACTACCGTCAGACTGTTATACCTGATCTTTTTAAAATGTCAGTAATGATATTTTCTTATGATAAAGTGCTCTACTGACCCAAAGAGCCTTTGGATCCTTGCCTCTTATACCTTAGGGTAACTTTTCACACATCAGAGGTTTCCAAGAAGAAGAATAAAAAAAAGAAATGTAGAAAAATGGCTGAAAGAATCCATTGTATTTGTCCGACAGAAAGGGCGCTCTTCAACAGCTACAACTGTGCTCTGTTGTGTTTGTCCAAAGTTTGTCTGAAATACTTGTGCTTATATTTTTCATTTTGTAACAAGATAAATAGACAGATAACAACTCTTTTTCAAGCATCCGAGACAGATGAAAATGTAAAGATTATCACAAGTACTCCAATCTATGAGAAAGGGAATGTCTAAGGGAAAGGTAGAACAGCATCCATCTGAATACCAAATCCTTTCATCTCCACCAAGGCATTTTTTAGTATTCACTTAAGTACTGCAGCTTTGTAACAGGGATTTGCTTTCAATCCTAGCAACTGGGTTTTTTTTATTTGATAGTATTTTGAATAAGTATATTAGCCCTTCTTGAAAATTAAGACTTATTAGATATGAAATTTGCTCTGATGGCTGATCAGGTGTCAAGATGAGAGTTTTTAGGGTAAGGTGAGTGATCATACAGCTGTGAAATAGAAATCCAGTATTTTGTATTATGTAGCTGCTATTCAAGAAGAATAGTCTTTCATGACAGCTAATGGTCTATGTGAATATATAGCTTTTATAGTCCACATATTTTACATTTGGTTGGAGTTAAGATAGTGGGAAAAACAGACATTTTTCAGCAAATCATGACTTTTATTTATTTGGAGTTTTTTTCAAGTACCATTTTTTTCCTGACAACTGTGATTGAAACTTCTCTGACGTTACCACAGACAGAAGATGAAAATATTTGTCTTTTTTGTAAGTGGTTGCTGGAGCATCTAGAAATGGATAAATTGCTTTTCCATCTTAAAGAAAAGGAAAAAATCCAGAGTAGAAACAGTACCTGTGAAATTTTTGGCTGTCTAATAGACCTTCTGTAGAACGTCTGCTTTACAACAATACAAATAATAGTTTGAAGACTTCATTATTAATATATTATTAGTGTCAGTGAAATCACAGTATTTCATTTTGTTGAAGCTTACAGGAAATAGAGAGCCTTTGTGGGCTGGTAGCTGGAGGAAGTTAACGCTTTTTGGCTTTTTGCCAGATCAGCATGGGACAGTCAGAGAGACTTTAGTGATAGAGGGGAAGGGCTGAAGCATAATTACATCTCTATTTTTGTTTATGATAAATTCTCCGTGCTGAAATAGAAGTCCTCACCCCCCCTTCCTCTTCCTCCTTTGGATGTATGTAAAGGTATGTTTGTGGCATGTAAAACTGTGGTCCACCTGTTCCAAATCTGTGATGTAGCTGGAAGAAAGAAATGTTTGCCATTCTGAGTAAAATGTGGGATTATTTTGTTTCTGTAATTCATGATGCATACTCCGGAATGCATACTCAGGAATTCCAAATGATAACGATAAAGGAAAAATTTTAATCCATTGCATAACAACTTGTAACTCTTAGAATTGTTTATACTCAGAAGTGTGATTTTTATAACAAAGTTAAAAGTTTAAAGTTCTGGTTAGCACCAGCTACCTTTTCTCTTGATAGTCTTGCTACTCATGTGAATTTGTAATGTCTCTCTGAATCACGTGTGTATTTCACTTATTATATTTTGCCTTGCACAGAGATTACTCATCAACACCCCAGCTACACTATAAATTGTTCCCTTAATAGAGTGTGTGCTTGGCCTGTCTGGAAGTATCTTAATTTGCCGCCTTATGTATATGTAAGTTTTTGTTTCCAGAAAAGACCTAAAACAACTTGAAAAAATGACAACATATTTCAAATATTTGTTCTCAAAAAAAATTACCTGTCACAGCATATTTTCCATTTTGCAAAACTGGTCATAATGTTGTCTCAAATCAAGGTAAAAAAATATGAAATTAAAACTTGAATTATTAATTTTCTTCAAGAATTCTATCTTGTTTTAGGATACTATCTATTAATACAGATGTAGTAATATAGAAATTGTAAATAATTTCATATATAATACTTCATAGTAAGCATTGAGGATGAAAAATTACTTTTATTCACTGTGGGAATTTGAAATACAATTTACATCTCAGTTTTTATGAAATAGTTTCTGATTTAAAAGATGTGGATTTAAGAATGACATTTGCTTTTGTTCAAAATTTATATTCAAGGTTTTTGAAAATTAGTCTTCACAGTCCTGATATTTACTAGAATTGATAGATAATTGTGATTTTCAGGCTCCATTACTATAATTACAGAACTAAGTTTTGAAATTCTGTATATTTCTAAATACTCACCACTGATGAAATGTAATATTTTGACAGTTACAGGAAAAAAAAATTTTTTTCAAATTATTTCCTAGTGCAAATAATCTCTTAAACTGTGCTGATTATAGTATACACACTCAAGACTGTAGTAAAAACTACGAAAAAATTATTCAAAATTATGAGTACCAGTATTTATATTTGGCAGCATTAATGTTTCATCTTTCTAAAAACATTCAAATTATAATTTTTTAAAATATTCTCCTGCCCAGCTAGATACTTGGGCTTACCTTAGATATAATGGTTCTGATTTTGTACAACTGTCATATGAAGTTACTAACAAGATAATATCCCTGAAAATATCTCCAAAGATGGGTAAAAAATTGGAAATTTATTTTTTTAAATATGCGTCATATGATTTGAAAATGTGATTGATTTGGTGTACCAGCTTATTGTGATAACTCTTATTTTAAATACAACTAGAAAACTGTCTTCTTATTCTTGTGTTACAGTAAAGTATGCTTAGTGGTAAACAATAAATGCTTGTTTTGCTTTCTTAGTTTTTATTTTGAAAAGTTCTGTGGTTTTGTTATTTTTAACACTATCTTTAAAATAAGAAACACACACTTTACCTTATTATAAACACAATGCATATACATCAAGTTTGTCTTGCATGACATTTTTCTACCAACCTGCTGATTTTTTAAGATCATTTAAGTTTTCTAAAGACTGTCTTAAGGCATATGGAAAAGCACTCGAAGCACATTTACATGAAGATTTTTCCAACTGTCATTTTGATATAATTTATGAATTATTAATTTATTTCCTTTTCTGGTTTGACTGAAATTTGAAACTTTCATTTTAAATTTCTTCTGGCATTCCTTAGAAAATAATGGACTTAATCCACAGGAAGGGACATCTAATGAAATGGTCTCTAAACATGGCTTCAGACTGTCATGACTTACATTGTATCTACTTTTCCTCAGCAGTCACAGTCCTGTGAAACGAGTGGAATCTTATCCCTGTAAATTCCAAGGAAGCCTAAGTGTACCTGTGTACAGGTCTACATGGGCACTGAGGTCCTTCCTTACACTAAGAGGGATGAACTTCTTAAATTTTATCGTCTCCTATCATTTCATTGAGAGGTGTTCAAAGAATACTCCTTCTTCTCACCTTAATTCTTAGCCTCTAGCTTCAAGAGTCCACTATGTGAAGGAATTTGAGTCACAACACAGAAGAGTTTGGAAGTAAAAGATTCCTGTTTGCCAAGCCCTTCGCTGTGCCCTATAGCTGCTGAGTCAGGGAAACTTCTGAGAAGATTAAGGGAGAAAAAGTGCATTTACAGAAGAGTTTGGGTACCAGTCTCCTGTGCACCAGGTGCTTGGATCATTAACGAACAGATACAGCTGATGTAGGGCAGAGATATAGTTGTGGGGAAGAGTTGTCCCCAGTGCAGAGATGTAGATCTCTGTAGATAAGTAGTTAGGTAGTGAAAAGTCTACAAGATTTTGAGATCCCTCGTATCAAGTTTCCTTTTTCCAGATGCGGCTTATCTACGTTGCTCAACATTTCTGCCCCTCTCTGCTTGAGGGTACAAGTCCTTGTATGTGATCCTTGGAATAACTTTTAACTGCATTTCATTTCTACCAGTATGCCGTTGCTTTAACACCCTTTCAGTTTCATCCACACAGCAGTTTTCAGGTTCCAGTATAGTGATAAACTCACAGTAGTTCGTAGCTAGTTTACAACATCTTTGCGTAGTTTCACTGTCCTGCTATTTAGATCCCTGAGTTGTGGTCATGTGCGAGTCCAATGACCACTGATGTTTTGCCCATACTGGAAAACACTTGCAAAGTTGAGAACCTGAAATAGATGCTCACTATGTGGTGAGTATTTTTGTAGCCATAGATCTTAAGAAATTTACATGTCTTAACTGCTAAGAAATCTCTAAGGTGAAAGATATTTTCTCACTTTCCTGAAAAGAACTTGAGAAGTACAGCTTTAAAATTTCTCAATCATTCAGACATGAAGGTGGCAATGGCAATTTTTTTTTTTATTTCAGAAAAAACACCATTGTAGATAGCTGAAAAAGGCTGCCAGTTCCTACCAGTAAGTGTCAAGAACAGTTTCTGCAGTCCTATTGCAGTCCTATTGTAACTCATAACTTAAAGCAGATTAAATGTTCTTATAGCACTGGTTACACTAAATACAGTACTTCACTGGGAGTTTTGTTAGTCCGAAAGACACATGTAATAATTATAGCAAATCCTTCTCAGGCATATTTGACCTTTTCTCCTCTTTCTTTTTCTCCACAAAGTTCATCATGTGCCACCTCCCTGCCCACATTTATTCCAAGCTGCTCTGCATACCAATACAACAGCTTCCCATAGATGGTGTGGCTGTTCTATCCAAATAGGTTTCGCTTTCTCCCATGTACCTGAGTGTCTGCTTAGGGTAAGTCAGTTGCTCAAATGATGGATCTCATAGCTCCATGACAGCACAAAACCTTCTCTTTTTTATAAAAAAAAACCCCTGCAAACTCATCAAATGGAATTGTTCTGTGGAAACCTTTAAATTCCTAAGAATTATTTGGGCAGCAGGGTCCTATCCCTTTCACCATACTCCCTTTTGTTTTTTGACGGTCAGGCAGTGTGGACACTGAAAAGCTTCAGCAGAGAAATTTTCCAGTTTTCTGCAGCATTCTGTGAGAACTCTGTGTTTCTCACAAAAGCTATGAAAAAAAATGCTATGGGTTTTTTGTAAACTCTCTATCTCACAGCTGTTGTTATTCAGCAGAGTTGTTTTAGTATTCTGAAGAAAATATTTTAAATGCCCCCTCCCCCCCATCATTCTGAGAGGTGGTGGGTCAAAGAACCAATGACTTTATGCCATGCTGACAACCTAAGCTATAAAAATCGATTTATAATTAATTAAATAACCCATTTTCTCCGGATCTTGATCGTGTCGTTTCTCGCCGTCCCGGGTACAACAGCGACAAGGCAGGTCTGACAATTTTTCTCCAGCACTACAGAAAACTCTTGGGTTTAAGTCGTACAGTCGTATGGTAGGGCTGTGAACTCTTACTGTTACAATTTATTGAAAAATCCAGGATGTGCTTGTTTCAACAGATTGATAGATTTTTAGTCAGTTTCAAAGGCTCGTTATCTTTGAAGTTACTGTCAATAGCAAAGACAACTGTCGCTCTGTTTCAATTAAGAGGTATCCTTGATTTATGCTTTATGTTCATTTTAAAAACGATGCCTGAAAAATTCAAAGAGAAGATACTGCATGATGATTTTTCATGAAATTCAACAGAGAATACAGGGGTTCAGTTAACATATCCAACAAAGCTTGCACAGTAATGGTGGTTTCCATTAAAAGACTACTTCTCAATGCTGGTTATTCTGTTATGCTTATTACTCTAGAGCTTCAGAAAAGTGTGTGAAAATGCAATCAGAACAGAAAAAAACATTATTGCAATATTAACTCTGATATTCATAAGCTCTCACAGAAATCTCTCTTGGGTTTTGTGTATCGATTTAGTCTTTCATTAGAGGAGACTTTGTTCTGTTAAGAAAGGTGCTTTGCTGTGTGAAATGAAGGGATTAAGGAACATTCTTTAATCAACTGAAGTGCACAAAAGAAAATAATCACTATCAATAAGGAGGGTGTCACCTTAACTACATTTATGGCTTGTTTTCTGATAGCCAGTACAAAATACACCTTAGATCTATGCTGCTGTTATGGTGGTATTTAGTGGATTATGCTTTTTTTGTAAAGTAAGCAAGTTTTTAATTCACTGCATACACCATTTAAGAATACATTTCCTACAAGCACTAAAGTGCTTAAAATGATAGAAATTGGTAGAATCTGCCTAGGTTCAGCAACATTTTTAGGCAAATAAATAAGTGAAATCAGTTATATGGATATAAAACAAGGAAATTACTTTTTTTTCTTAGACTATTCAAATCAGGCAGCAAGAAGGGAGTAACACAAATTATTCATGTGCAATTTCTATTTGCCTGCACTGCTACCTGGTAGTAGCAATTCTTTTTGACTTAAGAAGATTTCAGAAATTATACGCTAAAAGAGACTCTATGTGGAACTTGATGAATGTCCAACAAAAAAATCCCTTATAAGCATATGTATCTCTTCAAAATGGTGTATGGAGTTGCCAGAAAACACGAGGGCATTCTTGTACTCCAAAATAAAATGCGTCCGGACGTACAGCCAAATTCCTTTACAAGCATATTATCTCCAGCATGTATGGGGCTTGACTTTGCATGAATTGTTTACAGAGATAAACTGAGTAACTGCACACACAAGCTTGAAGGTACGTGTATGATGGCTATTAATAGTTAAATGATGCTCTTTGTTGGCATTACATGCACATATGCTCTCTTTATATTTGCTACCTAAGGGGCCAGACTCTGACACCTTTTGCAAGTTGAAAGACGAACACTATTTGCAGTGTGAGGTGCTAATTGCTTATTTTGTTAACTTTACTGGAAATATGAGTGACAGAATCTGAAAGAATGTTCTGATTCAGGAAAAAATTTGCATATATTTCATTTAAAGCATGTGTTGAATCCTATTCTCTTTAATTAGAATATCTATACACTAAAAATAAAGTGTATGTATAAGTTGCTTGTTAAATTGAGTCCTGCGTAACCGTTTCTCCATCTATTCTGCAAGTCACATCAATTCTTATTGTTCATTTCTTTGATATTTTACTAGCTACTCTATAATTGAAAAACTTACATTGTTTGGAATATAATATAACACATTTAAAAATATTTTGTTAATAAAGCTACTGTACATTGTGATTTAAATAGCAGAAAAATTAAATTTCTCTTATCCCACAATCTACTGGAGGAATCTCTAGGTAATGCAATATCTGCATTCTAAAAAATTGTTTCTTTTTATTTTATTTATTTTTGCAAGACATTTTATTCAAAATAGTTTGTTTGCTATTGTGTTGAGGCATGTGCCTGATTTTTTTGTTTCTGCTTCTTATAAACTGCTCTGCCCTTAACAGACCATTTAGTGAGAGCAATGGTATGAGATACTGTCTGCATTTTCCATGCACTTGGCAGAGGCTTTTTCATTTTGTATGTTGTTGACTGTGCTGTGAGATAGCACAAGAGAGCCCTTTGTTGGGCTCTCAGCTGATCTGTTTGTACGTACTGACTCAACAAAGTACTGCTTCTTCTGCTGGTGTTCCTCCACTAAGTACTCTGCCCCCAAAATTGAGGGAAATATGGCTGTTATGCAGCCCTAAGTGCACTGAAGCTGAAGGTGTAAAAAAGTTCATATTACAGTCTGTTAGCAGTCTAAATAAAAGATACAGGCCAGAGTTTTCCAAATAATTGAGACATAATGTTATTTTCTATCAGAGGAAAGTACCACCTCCCAGGGAATTCCTGAGGTTAGTTTGACAGCTTTTCAGTCCCCACTGAAAGAAAAGGGATCAAGTGTGCCCTTGGACCCCAGACTGCAACAGCCTGTTGTTAAACCCATCCTCCACCATCCAACCAGGACTTTCTCAAACTGTCTGTATTTTCTGTGTCTCAAAGCAGTGTGGGGTTTGTGTACCGTTTGTCATTTGTGCTATGTAAATCTCTGCTCCAGCCCACCCTGCTGTAGCATGAGGAACTCTTTTCTGCCTTCAGATGTTCCCATATGCTTTATGGTACTGCTGTATTTTAGCAGCTTACCAGGAATATGTCTGACAATCAATACCAAAAAAAGAAGGAAAAAAAAAAAGATGAAATGAGAAAATTAACAGTTGCAGCAAATTCTTCTACTTCCACTCATTTAAGGACAAATTATAATTTTCTTTTGCACTATTGCTATTTATAGCATTGCTAATCTACACTAAACACAAATCTTTCAGTGCACAATCATATAGCTATGCTTCTGGGAATAGGCTTTATTTTTTTTAATAGTTTTAGGTTACTACAATATGCTGGTTATACTGAGTGCTGAAGCTTGTTAAAACAGTGTATCAAATGGCTGGCTGATCTCCCTTTTCCTCAAACTCCTCCTTATGATGAGTGTTGCTGCTTCAGGAGTTTGACAGAATGTCCCATAGCTAGGCACAGGGAGTTTGAATGCAATTTTTGGAAAAGTTACAATAGCACAATGATAAATTTGGAACCATACAGATGTAATACATGTGATATGCAGACATGTAAGAGTTGGCCATGTGACTTTCTTTAAATACTGAATAGCCTTTCTGAATTACTACACTGAATGCTGCCTGGGTGCTTGGGTAAATTATTTTCAAAAAAAGTCAGAATATTCTGTAATTGATATAGCAAAAGGGCATTTGAGGTAATTGTTTAAAAAAAAAAAATTAAGATAAAAACTTTCTTGGTAAACTGAAAGTACATTTAACTTCATATTCAACAACATGTGTTTTTCTAGCACATTCCCCTTTTAGATCGACCTTTTCCCTTCTGTTAATTTCTTGCTGCCAGGCGTATACATTTTAATAACGTATTTCCATTCGTTGACTAGCAAGCAGTAAATAAGTATGAAAGAGTTAATATATTTGTAGACTAATTAAGCTTTCCCTAGCTTAATTTTGATGTACATTTTGATGATAATTTTTCTTAAAATAAGCGTGCTTTGCTGTTTGAGTATATTCAAAGTCCCTATCTTCGGCATTTGGAAACGAACCTTACACTGTCATAAAACGCAGGACAAAAATCTTTTGCAGCTGAAGTGTGATAACTATGTGCATCCTAGGTAGCAGAAAAGACAAGAGTAGATATTTCACACAGTGAGACAATTTGCAACAGGTGACGATATTCATTCATCAAAAGTTTACTGTAAGCATTAACTAGTGCAGCACAAGAACCTGTGGAGCAGACAAAGATTAATTATACCTGCGCTCACACAGTAATGTTTGTGTTCCAAACAAATTATATTTGCTTCAGTTTAAATGATGCATAAGTCTGATAAGTGCAGATGAACGTGTGTTCAGGATGAGTGAGCACACTTGTTTGAATGTCATATTTATCTCTGTATTTTGTCAGAAAATTAACTTCTTTGGAGTTTGTGCTTGAGATGAGCATATGGTTGTTGATCTCTGGAGATGACAGCCTATCTGAGCAATAGCTCCTTATGGCTTGAGCTCTCCTCCGCTGGCAGATGCTTTGGGCTTTTCTACAATTAAGTGGAGATCATCACTGTTTTCTTTGAACACTGCTGTGCCTTGTACTCTGAAGTGTTTTGTTAATCACTGTCTGCCTTCGACAGAAGCTGCCAAAGCTCTCATTAAGTTTGAATTTTGAGATGTCATGCTCGAATGATGGAATTTCATCCCTTTTCTGGATGAATGGAATTGGCTATGGAAAGGTGCCAATGAAAAATTATGACACTGAAGTATATCTGCTTTGTGTTTCACTGCTGAAACAAAAGAGAGAGAGAAGGGGGAAAAGAAAACTTTCTGTTTGTCTCAGATCCAGAGCAAAGCCTGGCTTGCATGGTTTCTTGGAAGATAATAATCATAAGGTCTTCACCTTATCATCTGTAGGGGTTATGTTGCTACTTTCCATGAACAATCTGTCACTGTCTTGTTCTCAACTGTGAACCTCAAACCACCTTCTCAAAAATCTTTTGATGAATGCCACTTACTGTGTCACTGGCAAATATAGTTTAAGATGCTCAGTGACAACAAAATTTTTTTAAAAATTAAAAATCAACATTTAGTTTGAGGAAGGAGCTCCAGTGATGACATTATAATGAACTATAATAGGAGCACAAACTAATGTTACATTTGCCCTTCAAGAAACATTTCTTGCACATGTGCAAGCAAAAAACAAAATGCATCAGTTGGCTGGTTAGTGACTTGCATCAGGAAGCTAAGTGTGTGAACTATGGTATGAAAAGACATTGTCCATGTCTCTTGGTGGATTTAAATGTTTCAGCTGTAATAACAAAAGTGAGATTAGAAGAAAAAGCTGCACTAATTAGATGTAGTACCTAATAATTTCTGTCACATTCTGTGTAGCAACCTATGAAGGCAAAATGCACAGACTTCACACATAGAGCAGCTCTCAGCTGTTGAACTAATGGTTTTTGTCCTAATGACAATAACAGTTATAAATGTGCTGTTCAACCCATGGGTATAATGCCATTTGTATGTTCTTGATTTGATCCTCTTTGGCTTTCTGTGAAATTCTGAATGTATGAATACCTCCAAGTTGAGGACATTCCTATGGGATGGTGGTTACTTTAAAATAAAAACGTACAAAAGAAGGATCTTGTACATAAAGGCAAAGGCACATCTTCCCACTTAAACTTGACATTTTTGAGGTTTTCATGCTTTTGTAGAATATGCTCAAACCCCACACATATATACAATATAGGATTTCTATTTTGTAAATTCTGTCTGGAGAAATACTTTCATGTTATTCCTTTATTCTTCTTGGACACCTCCTAATCTAGCAAAAGTATCTGATACCTAACAGATATGAATCACAGAATGGTTAGAGCCCGCAGAGCCCCTGAAGACCCTTGATGCTAACGTTCTTGCTCAAAATAGGGTCAGCTACAGCAGGTTGTTGAGGACTGTGTCCAGTCAGGTTTTGATCAGCTCCTGGAGACTCCAAAGCCTCTCTGGGCAACTTGGCTTAATGTTGGATTACCTCTAGAGCAGAAAAATATTCTCCTATGTTCAAATGGAATTTCTTGTCTTTCAGTTTGTGTCCATTGACCCTTGTCCGGTCACTGGGCATTGCTGGCTTTGTCGCTTTCTTCTGTATTCCACCAGGTATTTGTGAATAGCGACGAGATCCCCCTGCACCCTCTCTTGTCTGTCTCTAAACAGTTCCAGCTCTCACAGTCTCTCCTTGTATGAAAGATGTTCTGGTGCCTTAGTTATCTTTGTGTCCCTTTTCTGGATTTTCTCCAGTATGTCCATTTCTTTCCAGTGCCAAAAAGCCAACACCTGAGCAAAAGCCAAAAAGGCCAAAAGCACTCTATTTGTGTTTCACCACTGCTGACCAGAGAGAAAGATTCAACTCCTTCATGACTCTTTGCCCATCGTGGCACAGGAGGCTGTTGGTGTTTGCTGTGAGGGCTCATTGCTGGCTCATGACCATTTTGAGTCTACCAGGTTAGTCAAGCATCATTTCTCCTTTAGGAATCCTTGCCAAGCACTCCTAATTAGCTTCACATCCTTAGTATGCTTGGAAATTACCCTGCATGAGGGTATTGTGACTCACCTTCCCTGGAGTCAAGATGAGACTGATGAAACTTTAGCTCCCTTAGTCTTTCTTTTGCCATATTTGAAGACAGAGTTGACTTCTACCTCCTTTCTTAGGGAGGAAATCTTCCCCGATTGCATTGACACTTTAGAGATGTTTTGGAGTGGCCTGACAGTGACATCGTCTGGCTTCCTCAGTGCTTGTGGTGGCAAAGAATGAAAGTAAAAGCTTTCTGAAATATATAAGAAAACCAGAAAAATTTAAAAATATTTAAGACTTCAGGTGACTGCCCATATCAACTTACAGAATATAATTAAGAAGCTGAACGTGAGTGTATTTCTTTTGGAGAAAGCAGACTTTCTAAAACTGCAAAATTTTTATTGAAGACTGTTCTTTCATTAAATTAAGGAATTTGAAGTTTTGACCCTTTCTCAGTTTAGAGACAAATTTAGAAGGAAAATGTTCTGGAATGAGTATTTCCTCTAAAAACTGGGTTCCAACAATCCCTGTCTGCCAATCGGAGATTAACATTAGTGGATGAAAGTGATTAAACACAACTGTTTATTAACAGAGTGCCCACATAGCATGAAAAAAAAATAATAAATGCTACATATTGAATTGTCCAATCTTACCCCCCACAGCCACACAAACCACACGGGAGCAAAAAAAGCCCAAAATGCCAGGGAAAGGAAAAAACCCACAAAGGCAGGAACATGGTGGGGAGGAAAAAAAAAATGGCGACACCTCCTCTCTCAGGGAATGGAAAAAAACAAAAGTGTTCATGCAGCAGCTCGGGCAAAACAGATGGGAACCTGGTGAATCTCTGTGGGTCCCCTCTTCACAGGACATGAAGCTGGTGGATTTGGTGTTCTTTCTCTTGCTGGTTTGGCTTTTCTGAGGTCTGTGGCTGGGACTATGCAGCCCCTCACAGTCCCACCAGCTCCAGGCTGATTTGTGTCTCGTCGAATTGTCCTCTCTGATCTTGGACCAAAACCAAACCAAACAGTTCACGTCGCAAAAAGGCCACCAAAGGATTGATGTCGCAGTCTCCAAGGCCAGGGAAAGGATCAAAACCTTCTTGCCTAAGCTAACAAAAACCAAGCTGTCTAAGCAAGCGAAGAGAGCCCATGCCAGTCTGCATGGCACCACGGACACCTGGGGAGTGAGGCTTTGAAAAAGCCCGCCCAAGAGCCCCAGGGTTCCTCCCCCTCCAGACCCACCTTAAAGCTCCAGCAACCATTTCTGCGCATAGAGCAGATGACCAAGGAATAGAAAATCACCCTAAGATGGACCCCAGGCATTCCGTGCTGCAGAAATCCTGAAAAAATAGCTTTGCTGGGATGAACTCAGTCATAGTATATTGAGGTATGTAAAGGCCGCCTTCGATGTTCTATTCAGATATATTTTGTAGTTATGAGAAGAAAAGAGATCTATACAAGCAAAAGCTATTCTCTTTAAATGGTCGTATTTAAATGTGTAAGCTTATTAATGAATCCTTGTAATTTCAATAATATCTTGGGTAACAAGTTTACAATTATCCTTTGTAGGGTTTGTTCGTTTGTTTGTTTTAATAAAGTATATTTAATTTGTCTCTAAATATTTGGCAGACATGGACTTTGAGGTTTTTAGCCTTTCTTATGGAAATATAAAATACCTGATATTCACTCAGCACTGTCAGGTTCAAATGAGGAGAGACCAGCTTTTTTCTTGTTGTTTCTCCCTTGTGCCCAGAAGGTCTTGGAAGAAAATATGTGAGATTATGGGGAGCTTTTCTTCCTGAGGAACACTGGTCAGATTTCTGCCTCACAAGAATCAAAAGATGATTGCAACTAAACATCTCTCTAGGATATATTTTGTATAAATAAGTTGTGCCTGATTTTTTTTTCTTCATATGAATGATGGTTGAATGAGATGATGTTTGGGTTTTCTAAGCTCATATTTCCCTAACTTTGTGCTTTCTTGCTCTCCTGAGACTTGATGGCTTGCTTACTTGGCTTTATGATATTGTGTTTCTATAAATAATTTCTACATCAATTCTATACAGGGAGAAGTCTTCAGCTTAACAGTGTTTTTGACACATATGTTATGTTAGTGAAAAAGGGAAGTTTACCACATTTTGGTCTTAGGTCAAAACTAGTATGGCTTAAGTGTGCATATTTTGAAAAACTGAATAATCTTGACTCTTATAATAAGGGTATTAAATCTGATGTAATGTTATTGCTGAGACAATATTGTTATTATGTAAGACCAGAATTAGAAATTTAGAACTAAGAATTTTTTTTTCTATTTTTGAGACACAAAAAATACCATGTTAGATACAGGGCTGGATCTTAGCTCTATTGTATTTGAAAACAGTAAAGTAATAACTCTCTTCAAGAAAGGGTGGTGTTAGGCATAGAGATATGATAAAAGCATTGTGATGGCAACAACAGAAGTTTCAGGTATTACAGGAATCTTGAGACAACTACGGCTGAATTAGAACAAGTAGAAGGAATATGACTTAATGAGAGATCTGGAGCAATAGGAATGGTTGTTCAGTTAATTGATGTTATTAAAGCTATATATACAAAAATAACAACCCTGAAGCGACTGAACTTGTCAGCTTATAGAAACTAAATTCCATAAATGTCAAAAACATAATGAATCTTGTTGAGTTCAGTGAAAGTCTATTTATTGACACCCGTAATGGTTGGATTTTGCCCACGCAAAATAAAAGAAATCCTCAAAATATCCAGGTAGCTGCAGCTTTCAGGAGGACTAAGCTTTGTTTCTGTTTTCTCTATTAAAAATCATAGAATCCTAGCATGGTTTGGGATCTTACACATTATCTAGTTTCAATCCACTTGCCGTGGGTGGGGAAACCTACCAACCTGGCCTTGAACGTTTCCAGGCATGGGGCAACCACAGCTTCTCTGGGCTACCTGTGCCAGTGCCTCACCACCCTCACAGTAAAGAATTTCTTCCTAATGTCTGACCTAAACCTGTCCTCTGTCAATTTGAAGCAATCACCCCTTGTCCTATCACTTCATGCTCTTTTCAAAATTCCCACTCTAGCTTTCTTGTAGTCCCTTTAAGTACCGGAATGTGCTTTTAGGTTTCCCTGGACCCTTCTCCGAGTTGAACAACCTTGACTTCTTCAGCCTGTCTCCATACCAGAGGTGCTCCTTCATGGCCCTCCTCTGGATTCAGTCCAGCAGGTAAATGTGTGGATGCATAAATATGGGTATCTGTATATATAGTTCTCTCTTGTAGATGAAAGATCTGTAATGGCACATAGAGACAGAAATAACAAGGTATCATTTTGAAGTGTTCTAGGTTTTCGGTTGTTTGACATCTCCTCCATATTAAATCAAGAACCTGGCTCATGGTAAATGCATAAAGCAGTGCAACAATTCTCTGAGCATCAGCTCTTCACCCTTGACAGAGTTTTCATCTGCTTAAGAGAATGGTTCTTACACCATGTAGAAGAGAATTTGCTTGATTCTTTCACTCTTAGATGAGGACTCCTGTATGATGTACATATAGTTGCAAATGCCACCCAATTAACATGTCATGGCAATCACAGATTCCCTGTTCAAACAGGGTCATCCTAGAGCACACGGCACAGGAGTACATCCAGAGAGTTCTTGAATATTTCCAGCAAGGGTCATTTGCACAGGAAAGTTCTTCCTCATATTCAGATGGATCTTCTGGAGCATCAGTTTTTGCCCAAAAGAGTCACTATACAAAATAATGTTTTGAAACACACTGTTAGAAATCTTTAGAAATTCTATTTTTAAAAAAATGTAAAATTTTAGAAAAATGTAAGATAAACACAAAACAGTGTTGATTTCAGAAGCTGTCTTATTAAGACAGGAATAAGTTTGCATGAATATGGAGCAGATAAGTATCGCAGTGCATGAGAATCATATCTGATCATCAGCCTAAGAAAGAAGGCAAAAAAAATGATAGCTATGAAAGGGCAAAACATTGCATACAGGCAGTTGTCTTGGTATAATTCCATCCTGAAGGTACCCTACAGAAACTTGGTGTGACCATTTGCATCACCTAGTTTCTCTGCACAACCTTGCCTCTCTTTTACAATGCAGTGCAATTTGAAATCTGGAAGCCTTTGTTTCCCAGGGAGTCCTCCTTGCGAAAGCCATTCCTTGAGCCGCACATGGTCCAGGAAAGCTGTCATACTTACCATTTAAAGTGCTGTGTGACTGTCTGTCTTTATGCATGGGTAGAAAGTGTCTCAAAAGGGCATCATGTTGGGAAATCCAAACTTTCTCAATTCAGAGGGAATCCCAGTGTTGATGGTAAGATGTCCTTAGGCAATATTTCATAGTTCAGAAGTTTGACTGATGAAGAGGATAATAAGAACTGGTAACAGTTACAAATGTATACAACCTCCTTTAGAATAGAAAATGTCCCATCATGTAGTTTATTTCTATGTATCTCAGAAAGTGGCACTTAATCTGTTTCCTAAAATGTGGTTGAGTATTCTCCATGATGAAAATATTGTCCAAACAAAAATGTTTTCATCTCAGAAGTGAAAATATCAGTGAGGAAGCTTTTTTTTCAGACATAAGATATTTGAGAGTTAAAAGTCCGGACCATGCTGTAATTGAAGGTTGATTAAAGGTTTCATTAAATGCATTATGCAAAGGAACATGTGAAATGTTCAACTCATGTAAATCAATTTCATTTTATTGCCTTTAGTGTAGCATCACTAATTTTGCTGGTAGGAGGCTTATACCATTGCCTCACATATTTTGGATAAACCCCACAATGTATTTCCACTGAATAAAATCTGTGTATCCTCCCACAGTACACAATCCTGCCCGTGTATGTTCAATACTACTTAAAGAAACTGTGTTCTTAAAAGTGCCAGCTTAGCACGATGGGATGCAAAAGCCAGACTCTGCGTGAATAGTCAAAAATGCATATACATGCAAGGTGACAGGTCTGACGCTAGCTTTTGAAATCTGATGCTTTCAGGTGTGTAAAATGGAAACGATTTTCCTCCATTTATTAGCACCATGTGGGAGAAGGAATAAAAAACCCAAGCATAAAATGCTGATCCAAAACATGAGAAGGGGCTTGCAGCAGCTTTTGCCACGTGGCATATGTGTCTTTGAAGTGTGAGGCAGACATGTCACACACCTTTCTTTGAACTGAGATTTTGCAGAACGTAGTGGTGACATGGCACAGCTTGGTGGCTTTCCACCGCTGAAGCTGCAGGTATGCGACATGCCTGTTCCTCCACCAATGTGTCACACAGTTCTGCACGTTCCCACTGTCTTTGTTTTTGGAGCACAGCCTCTGACAACAAACACAATTGATGAGCAGAGACAACACAGAGATAATATACTTAATATGTGACATTAGGGTGTCCAAATCCATGTTGCAGGCTTTCATATTATGAAATACGACGTTTTACCTTGAGCAGAGGAATGTATTTTATTTATTAGTTCCAGGTGTGTCTGTGCCATCTGTCGTTATCATACATGTCAAAAGATACGTCCTTTGCAAAATATGGTTCCTGCTTGAGGCAAGGGGCACAACTTCAGGTAACAAAATAATCAGGAAGCTTATGTTTGTAAATTGTGTGAATGAAACATTTTCCAGTTGAATACACCTCATGCATAGGCACCAATATACTCACTATTATTTATTAAAGTTCTATTGCATGTGTTTGCTAGTTCTTTTCACAGATTTTCATTAGTTTCATCTACTTAATTGTGGAAGAAAATGAATTATACATGTTGTTTAGCCCTCAGTAAAAGGAGAAGAATCCTTTGACTTCGGAAGTAGTAAAAGGTTTCTAAGGAGGAAAGTATACTTTAACTAAACAAAAGACTACTAGGTTTTTAATTATCCTTGTAGTACTATTTTGTATATGCTTGAAACATTTACCTTAGAGTAATTGCCATTATTTGATCTAATGTACAGTGATTAATACAGAGATAATTATTAGCCTAGTAGAATGTATAGTTTACAGAGAAACATTTCATTAATAGTGGTTAGAGACAGCTATTTCAATATTTCACATACTAATCTCTCTAATTTTTTTTGTTAAAATTTAAACCAAAATAAATAGTTGCGTGTGTGGCTTAGTGCGAAATGAAGATACACTTCTTTTTTTCACATATCTTCCTAAAGTATATATATGTATAAAACCTTATCCTAAATAAACCATTCATGCTGAAGTAAATGTGTTACTTTCTTTTAAATTCTTTATCTGAGAAGAATTTCTACCTTTTTTTTTTGCTTAGTTTGTATTGCAAATCCTAAATACTGTCTTCTAATAATTTATCTGTCACCTTTCCAATTATTTCTGTTTACTTTAACTGAAGTCACAAAGGATATTAATATGCTTTTGAAACTGGTAAAATATGCACATTGATGAAAAGCAGGTATTTTTTTAAAGCACCTGTAAGTCTTTGAACTCTAATTTGGGGGTTGGGAAGGGTGAAAATAAAAGACATGACATTCTTTTGTTTCTAGGGGTGGAAAGAGACCGCAAAGCATTGCAAACTGATTGTATTACGAAGATTATACTCTAATCATTTACGTATGGCAGCGCAAAGCAGAGCCTGTGTGCTGGTAGCGGCCTCCATCTTCTGCTGGAAAGAAGGCAGCCTTGCCTGGCTGAGAACTGAAGCCATGTCTTGTTCCTCCAACTAACAAATCTCCAAATTCAGGAGAAGTATGCAGAAAATCACATATAGGCCGTGTGCAGCCACTGTGTTTCCCCATTTTCTGATCAACACAACTTGCTGTATGTATGGGCTGTTTTAGGGGATGTCCTGTCTGTTTCCCACATAAGCATAAGTTCCTATTTCTATATTTGTGTTGGTGCTGACTGTGTGGTCAGCTGGACCAGGGATCATGCACCTTAAAATTAGTAGTTTTACATTTATTTTTATTTACTCATTTCTTGGATTCATCTTCTTCTTGAGGTGGTCAAGACAGGACAGAGGCATGAATGACAGGGTAAAAAGAAATTTATCAACCAAATTTTGTATAAGTATATGAACCAGGGGTAAGTGAATGAAATTACCAGCTAACACCTAAAAAAAACAAAACCAAAGGTAGAATACATTTTCAGTACACCATTTGAAGAGACTTTTTTTCCCAAATTAAAAAGCAATAGCACAAATTCATGAAAGAACTTTTCATTAAAGGCTGTTAAGAACAATGACAATTCTGTCTCTGGTATTCCTGATGCTGAAACTTCCATGGGAGTTTGCTGAAGGAAGTATCGTGTGTTTTCCCTTCTTCCTCAGACACCTGTTTTTCATCACTGGATAGTGGTTCTGATAGAACTCCTAAGTTTGACTCATTTTTATGTACTTAGATGTAAAGATTTTTCACACTTACTTACCAATATAGCTCAACTTTTGAGCTGGAAACTCCAGAAGGTCATTTTGTCCCACTCACAACTGAGTTCTTGTCTTCTGTGCTGGGAATTGCTGATATGGGTGTCAATCCAGGCCATTTGTGATATTAATTTCACACTGTGAACTTCTTGCTCAGAGAATTAAATTGAGACTATAATTTTAGCATATTTGAAAGACTATGAGAGAGGTAATAATTAACAAAAAAAAATTCAAATATAACCTTCTATTCAGACTCTGAAGTCCAAAAGCAATAAAGAAAGGGGGTAAAATGAGGAAAATGGTTTTTATACATACATATATACATACCCTCTTTCTTTCATAATGTTTCCAAATGTTCTGCTGATACACATTATTTTTTATATTATCACGTGCAATGGAAAATATACGCAGATTATTACTGAGGAAACAAGCATTTTAATATATCAAAAATTTAGGGCTGAGTTTGAATTTGGCGTGAAACATCTTGTTTTCAGCTATTTTTGTATTGAACAATTCAAAATCAGCTAAAATTTTGAGGACTAATATTTCCTAAATTAAGAGCAATTTCTCTTCTTCTCTCCCTGCTCTAGTTCATGAGCCACATGTTAAGCAGTTGTCTAAATTAATAAACTAAAAATCTTGTTCTTAATATTAAAATCTTTGTAATTATTGCAGCATTCATTTGATGCAATTGCTCAGTAATAAACAAGACAAAACTTGACTCACATATTTACTTTTTGTATCTTTGAGAAAGAAATGTTGCCTAGAAATTCTGAAATTACAAAATTCTACTGGACTCTTTAAAGTTTTAAATCAGACTGTGTATATTTGTCCTTGCAACGAAAGTGCTCTAATTTGAGCCAATTTTATAACCCGTAAGTGTTTTACTACTTGGATTCAAAACCTGAATCGAGTTCTTACATTAAGTCACTTTTATCCTTATGCTTGGTTTACAGCGGAGTAGAGTACAACACAGTGAGTAAAAACTGTGGTAGTCATGTAGAAAAATAATTTTTATATAAGCTGTAGAAAGTTTATAAACAATTAATGTCCCATAACTTTGCCATGTTGAGTGTATACAAAGGATTTAAAATGGACTAGCTAAGGACTCAATGACATTAAAAATCCTTCTTACCTAAATGATTCTATATAGTTTATGTTACAATATCGCTGGAAGAATCACTTTCATACGTGCAACTTCTCAGTGTCAGTGATGGCTTCGGAAAACACATTATCTGAGTCTTCCTCTGTCTCCACATAATTAAGTTCATAGTCTCAAAGGGATACTTATCAAATCCAGGTTCTTGAACCACATTACCTGTTTATGGATTTGTTCCTATAAATACATATATTATTTATTTGTACACCCTATAGAAACAAAAAAAAGTCTCACAGATTATTCACTGGCACATGTGAGAATGAGTATATTATGAGTAATACTACCCATGAATGGCTGTTTTAAGTACAGTTAGTAAAGTCAGGAAGTATTATTCTGATACTGCATGAGCAGTTTGCTGTACATGTGAGCTATCTGCTACATTAAGTGCTTAAAGATTGAATGGGCATTTACTAAACTAAAGCAGAATGTTATGTATCATTTCATTTACCTTGTTCTTAGCTAGGTAAGGTCTTGTGAGGTCTGTGTACTCATTGCATATAAGTTCCCATTGACTTTTGCCTCCCCTCTCTCCTCTGCCTCCACTTCTCCTTCCCTCCCTACCACCTCCCACCCCAGGTTTTCGTCCAGAACAGCATTTAAGCATGTGCTTTACTTGTTGTTTCCTTTTTTGTTTGTTTGGTTGGTTCATTTGTTTTTCAGCATGGGTCTTGAGCAGGCTTTTGAAGCTGAGTGGATGATAAAGGTCTTTCTTGAACAAAGATGTTTTTCTAGTTCAGCACCTTTAGGGTCATCATCTGATGATATTTAAGCATATTGCTGCTATTTACTGTTGAGTAAACCATTAAAACCAGGGTGTAAGTCCTTAATCCTACTAAATATTGAGATTTTTCTAAATTCCTTCTGAGTTCCTAGGATTGATATTAATCTACATGCATTACTCTCTATAATCCTAATTTCCTAGAACAAGTATTATTCTGCACACTGGACAATTGCTTAGGTTCTGACATGGATCAAAAGAATGATAATTTTAGGGTAACCTTCATTCAAAGAATGTGTAATACTATAAAAACTATAGCTGAAAAGAATTCTAATATAGAGAGTCTATGTGTGTGATGCATATTACATGTAAAAGTTAACTTATACTGGAAGTGAAATCATTCCAGTATTCAGAATTTAAGTTTCTACTGGAACTGCTAATATTGTTTCAGGTGTTTTCTCCTCATAGGAAAAGCAAAGGATTTCTATTAATATTTAGTTATGTTTGATTTGTAATTTTCCGAATATGTGAGGGCTCCACGCTTTTATCCTCTGTATCTTCGATAGTGTGTGTATGGCTCCCATTGCACATATCAGCGCAGGCATTTTTAAATGGGGTTTTTTGGCTCATATAGGTTTATTTTTGGGGACATTACATATGTATACATGGTTAGTGTAGCATCAAGCAACTAAGTTCTGCAGTAGAATTCCATGCATACATTATTAGTCCAGTTGCAGGAAGATTTGAAGCAGAAGAGTGTTAGCTCAGCATAATGAATGTCTGCCAGCCATTTTTTTATAATGACTAGCTGCAGTTCTCATTGTATGTCAAACCTTATGCTATGCTGTACTGTTAGCTTTCTTGCTTGGCACAATCAAATGATGTAATGCATCCCTGGAAGTCTAGCTGGATCAAAGACATATACAACAGGGTGGTTTTTTTCTGCCAGTAGTATTGTTGCATATTTTGCTAAAATTATAGTGCAAGCAATAACAAATACATGATCACTTATCATTTATAATGCATTATTCCTATTATGCAGTAAAGACATTACAAGGATGGACAGCTTTGCTTGCCGCAAAAAAAATGTTTAGATATTAAGCAGACCAGCGGGTGTTCAAAAATCCCTTCATAATTTTATTATTGAAATGTGTATTAATGAAATATGTTTTTTTTTCTTTTTTTTCTCCCCTGAAAGGTAAGCTAAATCTAAAACAGTAGTTGAAATGTAGTTCATTTACATGCAGTTTAAGAACTAACCGGTCTTGCCTATTTCAGGCATTGTGTTAGACATGGGAAGCTTGCTTATGCTTACTCCTGATGTAAAATCCACAGCAGTGTGAAAGGACAATAGAACTGTATGGTATGTGTATTAACTTTGATGATAAATGCCTTATTCCTTCTTCAGAGGATTATTAAAAGAGTTCTCTGGAGGAATAAAACGGTGGAAGTCACACATTTAATAGCTCAGGTACAAAGAGTCAGATTGTGCCAGTTGGCAAAAGTTAGCAGGAAGCTGTCACAATAAATGGCAGCAGCTGCTCATAGTTCTAAAGAGTATGTCCCAGTCAGAACTGAAAACTGATGGCATCTACATTAATACTACCTTAATGGTCCATCTGCTGCTCCATAGGGTCCCTAGCTGCTGTATGGAGTCATAGGCATTTGACAAGCAGTCTCTGTATGCCAGACACACATTGTGCCAAATGTTTTAGGCTGCTTCGCATCGTTCTGATCTGTCAAACTTTCCTATCATTTATCAGGGAAGGAGTTCTGAGGGATTTTTTTTCTTTTTTTTCCTTTTTTTTTATATTCCTACACATCACTGGCTTTTAGTATTTGGGACAGCCAGGAATTTGTAAAGGAAGTTGCTTGTGGTTACTTTTTCTTGGAGAATAACCTCAGCTGCTTGATAATCTGTATGCTATGTTAATAAAGCAGTGTGATAAACCCTGTAGAGAAATCATTAGCCGTTTGCCATATCATTTAAATCTTTTTATTGTAGCAGGTAGAAAATTAAATACAAGTAACCATAAAAGAACTAACAGTGTTTTGACAGGCTTACTAACACTCATTTGCTAAAGAGCACTTCATTTCTAAATACACAGTTGCATAAATATTTTAAAAAGAGCATTCATACATATATCCATATGTGCTTAGAAATGATAGCAGTAATGTTAGCAAAAGCTTTATTTAACCGATTATGAAGTTATTCTATAAACGTGTAAAAGCTATTGCTTGTATATTAAGTTATAAGAGAATGCAAACTATTCCATTCCTGGAATGTTTAAGTCCTGTTCTTTCTTAGCATCTTTTGCTCCATAATATAGGTATGATTTTAATTTATCGATGATGTATATTATAATATTTAAAGTACAAACAGAGTTAAAACTGTAAAAACTCTGCAACAGTATTGTCTAAACAAGAAAAAAAGCAGACCTGTGCAATTTCTGTTACATTAAACTATCCACTGCCTTTGGTTATTCTATATCTTGCAAACAAAAGCAAGTATCATTCTTTATTCTTTGACTGTATCTTGTTCCTGGAAGGCAGCTTATTTCCAGTAAAATTGGAAACTCTTGCAGTTTGGTTTTTTGTGGTTGTACAGCTCCAATGGAAAAGCACTGTTTATTTAAATGTGCTATTTGTGTGAAAATGTTGAAGTTAGCACAGAAAATAATTCAGAGTGTCAGCAATGATCAAGGTATAAATGCTTAAAGAGAGAGATCAGGATGTCAGCAAAAATGTCACCACTACTTTTCGCAGTACATGTTTTGATTTTTTAGCTGGATTCATTCAAATCAGCCAGATGCCTGAAATTCCATGATACTGCTTTTTTGTTTGTTCTTTTTTGGGATTGATGGAGCCATGAACTATGGAAAATCAATGAAAAACCCTGATTTGGTTTCTGAGAAGAGCCTCTAGGCTTTTCCTGTTTTTACTTTCCTTCTAGATAGTCATGGGAAAACTGGTCAACCACAAAAAACACTAAACGCACATTATATTGTACATGGTATCCTAAATATTTTGCATTTTTCCGTACTTCAGAATATTATTGCCTAAGGATATTTTCTAAATCAAAAGCTGGCTTGTTCTTCCCTCCCCTGCCTCCACCAATGTGTTTTCTACCTGTATCTTCACCTCGCTCCATTTCTTCTTTTCATGTTTCAATATAAATCATAGGTTAAATAGCTTCTTACACAGTGGTTATACATGAGTGTTTAATTGTTGGTAAGACATTATGCAAAGGAAAGTGTGTACCTTGGCATTTAGAGTTGCATTGTAGCTCCTCAGAAAGTGAAAAGGCACAAATACATAGATGAAGGCACAAAAGCATAAGTTGCAAACCAAAGGAAATAATATCTATAAATAACCCACAGCTTTATTACAATGTATTTATATATCTGGAAAACTGCCATCAAAAGGCATCGCTTCTGGTTTCCAGAAAAGTATAAAGCTGGTTTGATTCAGTGGCAGGTGATTCAGATATGGATAATAAATTTTAGGTGTAAGATTCATTTTAGGTGTAAGATTTAGCTGCTTTTAATTCATCAAAATGAGCATCTCAGGTGGTGAATAAAATCCCAGGGTATGCCTGAGGGTCTTGGTAGCTCTTTGTCTGGCAACAAGCAGTGGCTGGCAGGAATCAGAAAGCTAACACAAAGTCCATTGTATCTCAGTCCCAGTGCTGTGGTACCAGGACATCAGCCTGCTACCTGTGCTCTCTGGTACCCTGCACAGGACAGCTGGGGCAGAAAGGCAGACTCTTGACACTACGCAAATTGAGGAAAATCAGTGTAATTTCTAAGATCAGCATAGTATGGCTTCAAGAAAGAAGCTCTCTTACACCCCCATTAAATAAAGCACTAGAAATTTCCACAATTTTGGGCACAGCTGGGAATGTAAGTGGCCATTCAATAGGTGGTAGGGGGCCCTTCTCTGGAAAACTAGTTTGTCTCTGCTCTCTAGGGCACACAAATAAAGGTGCTCCCTGCATTATGAGCTCCATCTTCTGAGAGCTGGGAGTTTATCTGCTAATCAGATCAGAACTTCATAAAATCTCAGTCTCAATCTCTATTTGATCCTCTACATCTAAAAATGTACTTTAAGATGAATCAGGGAGGCTGTGTTTACACCTACACACTGTAAGGACATAAAGAATGCAGTTGTCTGTCTCAAACACTGTTAAGGCCACAGAAGGACTTTGCCATGAGATAAGCACAGAACAGGGTGACAAGATGACATTATCTTTAGGCTTGGTGCAGGCAAGATCTGGTTAGCTGGGTCCTGGATAACGCATCCAGAAAAAATTCCTGCTGTGACAAACTGTAAAGAAACTCGAACACATATATCCAGTCAAACAAATTTCATCCCAAATTATGGGACAGATGGCATCTGTGACCACCAATGACCATTTAACACTCCTCTGAGATATGATCTGTGAATACCTGCAACTTGGACTGTACATTATGCCACCACAGCAGGAACTTGACATAAGATAAAGGTGTACTATTGCCCAAGTGTAGACCAAAAGGTTAATAAAAGGTTAACAAAACTTCAGGAGAAGAATATACCCCCAGTAATGGACACAAAGGATGCAGAATTTATGGGCCACGAGGAAAGCCAACTCAGAAAGTGTGCTGAAATCAGTTATGACATGGTAAAAGGTAATTCTGGTGGGGGGACATTACAATCCACAGATCCAAGAAACCCACCGACTCAAAAAAGGAGAAAGACTCAGCATGGGACTAGTTAGCATTAGAGGCAAGGGAATAATTTAACCAAAACCATAAGAGAAGTCTGTAGCCAATAAGCACTAATTCCGTTGTTTTCTAAATAATAAAAAGTTTTGAATGACCTTGGGATCCCCACCATTGAGAAGCCCAGGGTGAAGACCAAAGGGACACCGCTGTATCCATGGGTGGTGATTGTCTTCTGCTTGATTACGTTTTCTCTCTCTCCCCTCCCCCCCCACCCTCACTTTTTTATTCCCTTCTATCTCTCTACCTCACATTCATTGTTAAATAAAACCTGTATTATTGACTTTGGCATATGGTCTCATTTGCACCTTAATTTGGGCAAAGACATCTCTCACTAACTGGATCATTACACACACATATGTAAGCACCTTTTGAGGATTATATTCTTGGTTTCCTATTGTACCTATCACTGACCCCATTTTTGAGAATGATTTTGTGTTCTTTCATGGGTGCCCTGCACAGTAGTTGACACTAGAGGGTCCCCCATTACCTCTGCCAGCTGTAACCCAATAAGATGTTTTAGCAACTGCTGCTATAAAAGAACACTGCAGTGCTGGCAAAATGATTTAGAGATATATGGTGAAAACTGTCCTGAAGAAGATCCAGGCAGGTTAAATAAAGAGTATGCTGAGGAGAGGTATGAAACAAGAAAAGCAAAACTACAAGGTAAAAGAGTGGTTACAAAGAGAGAAAGCATTGGTGATGGCCACTAAAAGTGAAGTTGAGAGACTGGATTTACCATCCTTTGTCTTTGAGATTTACGTTGAAGCTTTGCATTCTAAGAAGAAATTCCTCCACAGCCCAATCCCAAGAAATCCAACCGCAAAACAGTCTGGCTGTGTCACCCAAAAGTTTTTCTGCATAAGGATTTCTGTAAACATCCTCTGAGAGCAGGCTGCAAGGCATATCTACGATACCATCACAGAACAGTAAATTCTGGACTATGTGTGAAGAGGCCAGGTAACAGGGCTCATTCACATGCAGAGAAGCAGAAAGCACTGAAAAGTTGTGTGTATTTGCTACGGCAAGTATGCCAAACAGCTGTTCCATGTCAGCTAAGCAAACACCTTCAAAGATATCCTGTGTGTTACAGAATTTAGTATTGTGCTGCTAGGCTTTCCTGTTAAAAGAACAAATTCCTGCTATTCACCTGAGTATTTTATTCCATGATGGAAAAGTTATTTCTTTTAGCAGTTGTAGTTTTCCACCTAATTTTCTACTGTTGTCTTGTTCCATTGCCTGTTTTTGTTTCTTTTTTTTCCCCCATCTATTTTTCCAAACTTAAGACCTTTTGCCTAAATGTGCAGCTATCCAAAATGTTTGCAAAGACTTGCTTGTGCATGTAGCACAAATCATAACAGATGGAGGTTCTACACTTGACACGAGCAAGTCCATGCATGGAGTTATCTTCTGTTATTAAATAAGAAACCAGTGAAATCTTTATACAATCATCTGTGCTTTAAAATGTTGTTGTTGTTGTTGTTGTTGTTATTTCAACATTTAATACAATCAGATGAAAGTGATTGGAAAGCATTTATCCTCACTTTTCTGGACAAAAGATTAAATGATGGGATCAGATGTCCTGTGTACTCACAGGACACGTAAAGTTCATCTTGCCCCTGAAACTGTAGGCCACAGTCACTGTTTTTTTCCAGCACGATAAGGAAGAGAGCTGCTGTGGGTTGGAACTGCATATTCAAGATGCATTGAGAAACTTGCTCCATATTTTGATATTGAAGGGACAGAAAATGGCTTGTTTCAGAAAGTAAAACTTTGACAGCATTGTCTTCTGTGTCTAGTTGTTGCTGAAATAGACTTTCTGCTTCAAAAATAACCCAAAATTCTCACATTTCTGTATGTTAATTATAGTCATTTGAAGAACGACGCATTTAACCAGTCAGCTTGTTGATAATTGCACTTGTAACCTAAACCTCACGTTAAGCGCAATCAGTCTGAGGGAACTGTGTACAAGTGAAGGCCTTAAACAAGCTTTGGTTAATGAGTGTATAACCCCTATTGACATTGGAGGGTGTTACATTCACAGTTCAGCAGGGTATCCCACTGTTGAACTATGGTATCAGTATTGGCTTTGTATTCAAGAGGAGTTTTGATATGACTTATTGAACTAAACAGTAACAAGTTCCCAAAAGAGGCGCTAAAAGAATAAAGTCAGAAAATTGTAAAAATCCAATACATCAAATCTGTAGAGGCAGATCAATAAAAGGAGGAAGAACACATACAGTAGAAAAAAGCTATTAGAAGGCACATGGGAAAAAAAAAGTTTTAATGGTGAAATTTTGACTTAGACTGATAGCTCTTTAATTTGCATAATTCTGCATGCATAGTGTGCAATCTAGTGAGTGAGATGTCTTCATTATGTCTGAACTGCGTCAGCTACCAAATTGTCAAAATGAATTTTGAATTACTACACACTTTCAGTGGTGATCATAAAGTAATATCTTTACAATTTTTCTGTTAGCTGAAGACTGGGAAAAGCCCCAAAACCAACAAACAACAAAGCACTAGCTTTCATGGATAAAACAAGCTAATCTTACTGCAAGAATTTTTATATGTGTTCTCTATTGCTATTCTCAGCCTTCCTTTTCGCAGTTGCTTAACTGATGTTAACTGCATAAGAACCGACAGCAGAGCAGTTTGAAACATAGCTTGGTATATCAGCTCAAGCACCATGATTGCTTTTTCTCTAGCACTTCATCTAAAAAGAAACAGTCATGTATTATTTTGGGGAGCTTCTGCTCATTAATCAGCACTAGAATTGGGGGATGTCTTCTTTTGCTGATGTATATATATCCATATCTAAAAGCTGCATTTCTATTCACTTGCATATATTCATCTGGGGTCATCATACGTTTTTCTAGACAGAATGCAGACTGACTGGGAACTTGTCTTGGGGCGACTCTATCATGTGTATCCCCTATCATGCTCTATGCCCAAAAAGTAGTATTGTGCCTTTTCTGTGCCTTTAAACTGAGCTTGAAAAAAAAAAACCCAGATGAACTTTCCAAAGCAGTTTGTTTCATATTTGGGACCTGACAGCTAATGATTGTGACTGTTGGAATGATAACATTAAGCACAGGGTTCAAATGATAAATATATGCATAAGAAGGGAAGTTTCTTTGCGTCTTCAGCTCTGGTCATGTCCTTCATCAAGGATGGGGTAAATGTGCTTATAAACTGATGAGGTCTAGTCTTTGAAGGAGCTTTTCCATCAAGTTTATTTGAAGGTTTGTAGTCTTGCTGTTATAACTTAAAATTGTTCCTAAACGTGCTGCTGTGATGGCTAGGAAATTTGCTTTCAGCTTGAATTTACTTGTGACCAATTAATCCCATTTTTATTATTCCTGTATTCTTGTAGAGGATAAATAATTTTTCCTTATGTTTTTTCTCCATCTACTCTTGCCTTCTGATCTATGTACAAACCCTTTCCCACTCTCCCCCCTAGCTCAACAATTTTTGGGGTTTTTTTTTTCTTAAAAACCACATAATTGCAACCTCTTCTGAAAGAGGTATGATCATCCTACTAGCTGTTCTCTGCATATGTATCTCTTTGGATTAATCTGTCTTGAAATGGATGACGAGAATGATGTAAAATACCCCAGATGAAAGCCACTAGTATTTTGAGAAGTGATATTAATATTACCTAGGGTCTAACAGGAATACATTCTTGGATTATATTTGACTTTTTTCGTGGCTGCTTTAAATTGATGCCTTAGTTACCCTGTGACCAAGTAGCGCAAAAGAAGAACAGAAGGAGATCTGGTTGCTTCCAGCTGATGAGTTGGTGTATGCTTGGTTTATGCAATTACATAGCCAGCTGCTTGGGATATGTCATTTGCAGGAAAATCTGAGAGGAAGAAAAGTATATGCACAGAAGACTGAAATTTGGGCTCAAGTGCAAAATGTGATTATGGGCACCTAAATCATCCAACAGCCAGCCCTGCTGCATGACTGTAACAAAGAGAGGGAACATCTGTAAAGCGTGGAGGTGAATTTACATCTGGATTTCAAACCCTCAGTGAATTTTAAAGTATTTAACATAGATTTGTGCATGTTTCGCCTGCTTTAAATAAAAAAAAGTTTGTGAAAACGAGATTTATCCACAGTCTGAATAGTATTAATGTAAAGTCTCTGAGGTGTTTTGGATTTGTGTACATCACCCCATGATGTCTGTTTTTGACCCACTCTTGTGAAGCTTCTTCATGATGCCTATTGAATGATGCTTATCTTCACAGATGAAATGCAGTCAGCAAGCTGAGAGTACACTTAGTGAAGAAATATCTATTGTGTCCACCCCTTTCTTGCGCTTCCAAGATGGAGTACTGCGGGAGAGTGTTAGAAATTATCTACCCATCTATGGTCTTACAGAGATTAAGGCAAACTTTGGTAAATTAAACTGTTAAACTGCTTTACCAGGATTAGGGCTGTGGAAGGTAAATTAATTCATTCAGTTAGGAACCAATCTAATTTTCTTTATTATGATTGTCATATGTTTTGAGGCAGAAAGGAAAACAGTCCTTACGGCTAAATCTATCTTAATAACTTAAATCTTCTGGAAGGGAGACCAGACAGTGGCCAACAGCTATGATGGAAAGATGCCCAAATTGCACAGCCCTATGCATAGCCTGTTTTGGTCCTCTGCATCAGCATCATCTGTGGGAGATGTAGCCGGCAGAGGCCAAAGCAGTTCTGACCAAAATTTAATAGTACAGGTGCTCAAACTGAAATGCTCAAGAGTAGACATCTGGCTATGGGAAGCGAAAGAGAATATTGACAAGAGAAAGCTGGTCCAGACAGTCCAAACTGCAGAAATTAAGCAGAAGTAATTTTTCACTAGACAGTGTGGATCCAAAAACAAACAAAACCCCAACCCAAAACAAAACAAACAAACAAAAACCCCAAACAAACAAACAAAACCAACAACAACAACAAAACAAAGCAAGAAAAAACTTGACTGCATTTAATTTTCTGGACTTCTAGACAGAATTTTCTTGCCTTCTCCATGCACATGCATGACAAATGAATGAGTGTAGGGAATAGTCTGGAGCTTATATCAAAATTATTGAAAATCCTGCTGAACTGGGCAGGGCAGGTGCATGATGTGAATTTTTTTTCTGGGAAGACAATATAACCAACAGGCTGCTGGAATATTTTGGACACACTGGTTCTCTGATTCTTTCAACCGAATGCAAACAAGTACATTTTTTTTTTAAGATAAAAATCATTAAAAACCTTTTCTGCCCATCTCTAATTTAATTTTAAGGGTCTTATTTTTAACAGAAAATATGAACATCTCTTTCACACTCTTGAGGAGTGAACCTTCATTCTTCACCCTCAATCCTGCCAGAAAGGGAGAACATGCTGCCAATATCTTCTAGCAACACTTAAGAAAATATGAGAAGAAATTGGCCTTGTTTTTTGCTTAGAAAAACATACATAATTTTTCTATGAAACCAGGCTTATTTTAGAATGGACATACTTATAAAGATAATTCATGTTTTAATGTTTTTATCATATATATATAAAATGATACATATAAAATGTTGTTATCATGCCCATCTATTCCAGGTCTGTTTTGTTAAACTGTATAATTTCTTCACAAAGAGGGGTAACCATCAAGACCCAGCATGAAAGATCTTACTCAATTTGCTTTTCTCTCTACATATTTAACATGCTATTTTTTACTGATATTATGAAGATTACATTAGTTTCCAAACAGTATATATTTTTTAAAGATTACTCATTGCCTACTGGTTAACATTTTCACACTGTATAACATTACAGGCATTTTTCTCTGAAACTGTCAGCATTTTGTCAGCCAAAGTGAGCTTTAATAAAAGTCAGCCTCTGACAATTTTCTGGAATAACCCAGAGCTCAGCTCTATGTGTCTATGTGAACAGGATGTGAAGATTGGATCTCCTGATGAAAATTAGCGTGAGCCACTGCTGCACTTGGCTGACACCTACATTTTGGGTTCCTGTGCGCTGGTGCATGCTATCAGGTCTAGGCACTTAGAAGGAAGCTGTCACTCACTTTAGCTAATCAATCAAAGTTTGTCACATTCTTGTATGTTTTCACTAAAAACCCAAACTGGGACACCAGATGTGGTGAATACATGGACAGTCTATGTTTTTGTATAAAAACATCTGATGTGACAAAAGAGCAATGAAAAGCAAGTTTGGCTTAAAGCACATGGGGGTTTTTGTCACATGCACACTTACGAATGTTTTCATTACCTATATCTCTCTGAGATAGCCATTACTAATTTAATTTGAGGAAATATTCCCCAACTACTTTACTGCAAATCAGTTTTGCTAGTCTCTCATAGCATATAGATGAAGAAAGCTTGGTTGAGGGAATAAGTGAAGCATTTGTTAATATAAATCTCTTCTTTAGATCCTTAAATCACAAATTTTTAGGTACAACTGATAAATAAGTAAGACACTTCTCTGAAAGAAAAGAAAATATTTTGATTTTGTGCTACCTCTCCTTGTCACCTCTTCCTTCCATTCCTCTTGTACGTCATGGCTTTTTCCATAGTGCCCTGTGGACTTTTTGCTGAGCTTTTACAGATGAAACCCATAAATATACTGCTGAAGGCTCTAACTGCAGTCATTTATAATAACGCAAAGTGTCATGAGACCTGTGCAGAAAATGCACGAGATGGTGTCCAGGAAGGGGAGATGATGGCCTCTTCTTTAAGAGCGTATGAGAAAAATCCAATGTGTTTGTACTTCTACTAGATACGAACTTCTGTGTCATCTGTTCACCTACAAGTGTATTGTTAGTGTGAGTTTTCAACAGTACTTTGCAGCCATAATGGTTTGAAAATGACGAGCGATTTACCTTCTCAAGAGGAAATCTCACCAGACAGTTCTACTTTGTATTTGAAAATGAGATTGAAGACCAGTGACAGGTAGACATTGAAGTGGAGAAAAATCACTATATTGATCTACTAGTCAAAGTTAACAGTGGCAAAGACGGCACTTGACAATTTTTATTGCGATCCCATTTCCTAGATCCTGAAGAGTAAGTCATACTGTTTGGAGCTTTTCACACCTGCTGGGAGATGGGCAGTTCATGCTTGGAGTTCGGTAGTAATAATTTTCCTCACATATGTTTTAAAATAAGATTAAGCACAAGCACAAAGAGCCCTACTGAAAACTCAATATTTTTTGAGGAGCTAGGAGAAGTGTTCTGAATGTGTTAGTTTTTTAATTATTCTCTCAAGATTAATGCAAAATTATCTTTTATGCAAAATCTTCAGGTGTGTTGAGCCTCAAAATACCTGTTTAATAGGACATCAACAGAAGGGAACAGTAAGTATAGAAATGGCCCAGGGCTTGGGTGAAGAGAACAAGAAGCATCATGGCTTCAAGACCAAAAAAGGACTAGATCAAGCATCCCTCATCAAGAAAGTGAAAATTCTGCTTCAGTGTGGTACACTGTCCGATTTTCCAATTTGCTGTAACTGCATTTGTGTGTTTGCAAATATTTGCAGTATGTCTCTGTGCTCTCTCAATTCTGATCACTGATGCAGAGTGATGGGCAGTTCCCCGGATGCCTGAGAGCAAGCCTGCCTTTTGTTGGAGTAAGGGAAGGCTGAGCATGATGAAACATCAGTATATTAAAATCATTATAAATAAAAATAGATATAAGAATAGATATTCTAGGACGACCTTGCTTGAGCAGGAAGGTTGGACCAGATGATCCCACTGTGATTCCTTCCAACTTTACCCATTCTGTGATTCTGTGACTAAGCAAAATCCCTGACCTTACGTTGTCCTAGAAAAAGCATGGAAGAATCCTGGCACTGCTGTACTTCACATTGCTGTAACCCCTGAAGTTAGAAGGCAGTAGGACTTAAAGCCATGCTTAATCCATCTTGCCTAGCATGGAGAAGTGCTGATAAAGCAAGGGACAGGATTTCTGAAGGATTCTGGTACATTCCTACTGCTTCTGCCAGTGCTGGCAATAGGCAAGTTTCTTGGTTTTTTTTCTTCTTATACTTCTCTGCAGACATGATAATTGGCAATGTTTTTCATGGATCTGTGACCCTGAACTCTTCCATTTAAGAAATATTTACTAATAATGAGATTATGTAAATAAACAGCCACACTCTGTGGTTTCCTCGCTCCCCACCCACCCCAGAGACATTTTGGTCCATCTTTTCAAATACCTAAAGAGGAGCATATCATGAACTTTTTGTCCATCTACAAGCTGCTGTGTCCAGCCTGATCTGAAGGCACAACTACATGATTATGTGCATAAACAGCAAATACACGCAGTTTTGAAGGCTAGTTCTGAAAATTTGACCTGTAAAGTAGTAGGTCAATTCAGTACATATACAATACTTTTACTTTTTGTATTTATTCCTTCACTGACTCTCTTTCACAGGCTATGTAGTGGTGTTTTGATGTGGCTTTCTTGTGTGTCTTCTTTGACTTTGGGATTTCCTTAAATGTATTTTAATTACTGAGGTTTTTATATACCAACAGGATTTTACTAATATTGCCATTCATATTGAATAGAAATGAGGAAATAAAAATTTCTAATTGATCTTTTAATTCAAACCTAAATAAAATAAACATGGGGAATGATGAGTTATAGTCAGATCCCCTGGCAGAAAAACTGACCTAGAATTTTTATGAGAATGGATCTTTTCTTGACAGTTTTCCAGAGCTTCATGTTTTTTTCATACAGGTCGAAAATAATTTGTCTTCCTATTTTATCATTGTTTCTTCTGGTCCTAGCCTTAGCAATCAGGGGAAAAGGTACATAATAAAAACTGCCAATAGTTGCCAAATATTGCAAACTGCCAAATATTGCCAACTGTAGGCAATAATTTGAAGATTTATTTATTTCCAATTTTTGAAGGTGATACAAGTAAATTTTTTTTATTGCAGTTCAGACAATTCATTAAGGTTTGTGGGGTTTTTGTTTCTGAGGTTTTTTTTAATGTGTGGCCCATCTGGGTTTTTTTCCATTTGGTTTTCAGCTATTTTTAAAAGTAAATGATGTATTTCAAGTCAGACATATTCATATATATTCATAAGACCTTTATAAAAAGTTTTGACATTTAAGGTCGTCTCCTTCCAAGTAGGTTTTTATGATATTCAACTCTTGGTCTGCCTGGACCCACTAGGTAGATGGAGAAATGTCTTCACAATGTACCATTAATAATATGCTCAGTTGCACCTTTTGTTTTTT
>VZTD01002669.1:37603-53828 GCA_013397725.1 Rhagologus leucostigma
GTTAGTTAGTTTGTTTGGGGTTTGGGGTTTTTTTTTTTGTTGGTGGTGTTTTGGTGGGTTTTTTTGGTTGGTTGGTTGGTTGGTTGGTTGGGGATTTTTTCTTTGTTTTTGTTTTATTTTGTTTTGTTGTAAAGGTGTCTCAATCAGAAACACAACCCTGAGGATATCTTGTCCCTTGCAGGTTGACAAAGACTGTCCAGGTTATGCAAAGAAAAGAATAAAACCAAATTTATACATATTCCTTTCACTGCAGTACACACCTCCTTTTTTTCTGTTGCCCTCAACAGGAAATTAAACATTTAGAGTCAGACTTCCAAACAGATGGATATATTAAACACCTGATGACCAATCTTGGATAAAATCTGCATCAGTATAAAGAAAAATTCAAGCTTTAAAATGTCATACTTGAATGGCTGAGTCTTGCACTTTACACTTCGTTATAGGCAAATTCAAGTTAATCTTTTGTGAACATATAAGATACTTTTGTTGTTTCTGCTTGCAAAGCTTTCAGGAAGGGTACCATGTGTTTACCAGGACCTGGAAATTGATTATCTAGCTGGTTAAGACTGTTCTGATACTGGAATCCTGAACCGGTTCTGCATTGAAACAAACATAATTTTCACTACTAGGGTTGTTTCCCTGTTTGTTACTTTTCATGTAATAGTGAGGTCACAGCAGACTGAAAAAGAAGAAAATACGGATTTTTCTTTTTTAATTCATGAAAGAGTTGCCAATGAAGTTAATCCTAGCGTACCTAAAAACCTGTCCATTAGTATTGTCATGTTCAAGTAATTTAAATTCAAAATGAAAATAAAAGCCCTTTTTAAAGTCTCTATCAGAACATGTCCATCACATTTTTTGATTTATGACTGCCATCTGTAATTCCTTCTCAGTCTCACTGTAGCCACATTTTTTAAGGTGATTAAAATATTCCACTTGAAGAAATTTCTCAAGTGGGATGTTATATTCAACCAAAAATCAGGTTTTCTTCAATGGAGATATATTGTGGTACATCATATCCAATTCTGAAATATTATATAGAAAATATATTACATTAAATATTTTTTATACATAGTTGGCAATTTACACTGCTGTTCCAATCATAAATGACCATGTGTGCCCTGGAAATTATACACCCTCAAGTACCCCTAAAAATAGTGGGATTCATAAAAAAAGTCTATTTCTGTCTTTAAGAAGCATGCTTTATGTTAAGATAGACACACTGAGGATCCTTGGCAAATATTTACTTAGTGTAATATGAACTTGAGAGTGGATTTGAGTACTTGAAACAGATATGATTCATCAGTTTAGGTTAAATAAAACCTAAAGGTTGAGAGGCTGGTCAGCTATAAAAACCCACTAGTTTAACTAGTTTAGCTTAACTTTTAGGGACCTTTCACACAACCTTCACACACAGAAACCTTTACCACCACCCCTGCCCCATAAAACTAATTGGACTATCACAAGGCCAGAGCAATTGTTGGTTCATATTTTGGAAAGAAAAACTGACAGTTGCATTGGGTTCATATCTACCTTTTGGCATACTGGTGTCAGTAAAGCTGTACTGGCTGATGTGGCTTAAGGTGCAAATCTAAATTGTTATGTCCTTCACTCTTCCACTATGGTTCTGCAAAGCCAGACTATTCTCAAACTCTTCTCCTGCTACATGTTCTGGAGTTTTTTGGGTTTGGTTTGGTTTGGTTTTTTGGTTGATTTTTGCGTTTTGGGGGTTTTGGGGGGCAAGGGTGCGAGAGCCAGTAAAGGGACAGACTCCGAGAGAGCTGTCCAGGCTAAGGTGACTAAAAAGGCCTCCTCCAGAATGCCTTGTTTTGTTATGGAAATGTATCCCACTTCTGCTTCCCCAGTTGGCCTCCCCGCCCCCTTATACCTTCTCTGCTCCTTCATTAGAAAATTGTCCCTTCCCCACTCTCCCATTGGACCTTGTTCCTCGCCACTCCCTCAGATTTTCCCATTGGTTCCCGTACCCTAGTTCCCACCTATGTACTGCCCCTGCCCCTGATGCTTTCCCTACCCCCATATATAAATTGAAAACCTCATTCCCCAAGGTCTTTGGGCCCTGGTCACCTTCACGCATGGGGCTCAAATAAACCTGCGCCGTGGAATTCCACACAAAGACCCTTCCTGCCTCTTTACCGTCAGCTTGTTGAAGAAGCTATCTGGTGCTTGTGTGTGTCTGTGCGAATGCAGTGGCTGCCGAGCAACTTTCTGTTAAAGTCGTTTCAGGAGGTAGTAGCACTGCACAAGAACACCCCCTGGATCTGACAGAAAGGGAGTTGAGATTTTGCTTAACTCTTGTAGGAAGACGTTTCCCAGTCTAGTGTTTAGGTTGGGAAGGGTTATCATAGAATCATAGAATGGTTCGGGTTGGAAGAGACCTTAAAAATCCATAAGGGAGAGAGAGTCTGAGAGAGGGCAAGTTTTTGTCGCCCACCAGCATCTTTTGAACTGGCAGAGGTTTGTAGAAAAATGCAAAAAAAATCCCAAATCAAACTTTTATCTTAGATAAAGTTTGCTTTCAAATAATTGCTTCTACAATTAATTTTAAGTCTATGGAAAATTCTTGCTGTCCTGGTTTGGGGCAGGATGGGGATAATTTTTTGCAGTAAGCAGGAGAGGGCATGCCTGGAACACAGAAATTATTCTAAACCACCTTATGCCATTCCTGAGGTTTTGGGAGAGGGATTCTCTTCCAATCAGAGGTGGTTCACATACTGCAGGTTCCCATGTGGTGAGTTTTTTTCACATGTGAATCATTTTCTTGTGTACATTTTATTAATATTGTTGCTGTTATTCTTCATTTCTTATTTCATTGCTATTTCCAATAAAATTTTCCTATCTCAAATCATAACCTTTTCCTTATGTGCCTCAAATTCGCCTCTCCGGCCCCCTGCAGGAGGAGGGGGAGGGAGTGGGGGGAGTGAGCAAATGGCTCATGGCTTGAAGTGTTTCAGTAGGGACACTAAATTGGGTAACACCCTTCCTAAACAAAAACACTTGCTAACAAAAAAAGAAATTTACTTCTCTGGTTGTGGAAAGGAAACGTGGCGTACAAGACAGAGAAACGAGTGAAATCAACTTAATTTTTCACATAATTATGCAGCAATTACTTTCAGCTAGCATTTTCTATTCTTTAAGTAGTTGTTAAGTATTCCTTAGTAATATATGAATTTATATCAATAGCAATCAACTTGTTAAATACACACATGTTTGGCTTCTTCTCTTCTTGTAGAAAAGAAGGCATTGTATTTTTTTTTTGAATAGTAATTTCTTATCCTTAGCAAAACAAAGAATAGAAATTAAACTACATTTTTAAGACAAAAAAAAAGTCTTGGCTTTAAGGTTCAAAAAGAATATTCATTATTCCTGGAGAAACTGTCACTGAATGTGATTTCCTCATTGTTCCACCCCGTACTTGTGCCTTTTTCTGTTTTAATGTTGGGTCACCATGGAACAGGTCCGTTTTCTTCTTCCTTTGCTGGGATAGCTAAAGCTCCAGGGCTTCTATATTCAAAATGGAAATATGGTTTTACAAACTGCTCTTCAGGTGCAGATAAAGAAATAAAAGTTATTTCTTCAAGTACTATTTTTTAGATTGCTTGATTGAATATATATTTTTTGCATAAGTAACATATTCTTTTTCTAAGTCCTATTTTAGGCTTCAAGATCTAGTTGCTGGTTTTTTGGGTTCTTTTAACTTAAAAGTTATGTCTGAATGTATGTATAAATTGGGCAGGGTTGATTTTCAACAAATTAAACTTAAATGAATAATTTTAATATCCTCTCTAATAAGGCTTACTTTTCCAAAAAGATGTATCACCTCTAGACGGCAGTGCTAAATTGAGATGTGTCGCTGTTGTACCAGGGACGGAGAGAAACAAGGCAGGCAGGATCCAGGAAAAGTGGAATTAATTAATTATTTACAGACCGGTTTATATTCTCTAGGTCGCTTGAATGGCATCAGGTGATTGGTCCTTTGACCATCCACCTCTCAGGATGATTGGCTAAATCCTACAACACCCATTTCAAAACAATTCTGCAACTCAACATAACAATATTGCAAAACATTGTACACGTGCAAGATAGATGAATTATTTACAAAAACCTGTAGCAGTGTTTTTCAAAGCTTTCGTGAGAAACACAGAGCTGTCACAGAATGCTGCAGAAAACTGGAAAATTTCTCTGCTGAAGCTTTTCAGTGTCCACAGAGATGACCATTTTGGATTTTATCATGTAAACTACCGGATATCTGACTAACTGACCGTCATGTGAAATTTTTTACTAGTGATTTTAAAGTAATGCTAAAGTGTACCCATTAAATATTCCAAAAAATTGATGTTGCTTAAAATCTTTAAGATAAAATATTTGAATTCCTATGAAATTTATATCTTAACATGTAACTTCCATGGTTACATGGACGCAGTGAGAAAACCTGAATAATTAAGAAGGTGTGGTCAATATTCAGATTGACATAGATTGACGGAACAGAAGAAATAAAGGGAAAAAATATTTTCCATAAAGATAACCCTTTACTATACCCAGGAAGAGAGAGGAGGCCAAAAAGGAAGGTGTATGCCCAGTACAAGCAAGATCAGGTGACATGGGAGGAATACAGAGATGCTACTGCCACTGTAGGGAAAAAATCTGTAGGACCAAAGCTCAACTGGGAGCTGGCAAGTACTATGGGTGACAATAAAAAGCATTTTTTAAAATATATTAATAGCACAAGACAGTGCAGAAATAGCATCAGCCCATTACCAGATGACGATGGTGACCTCATAAACAGGGACATGGACAAGGCAGAGGTGTTTAATGCATTCTTCACCACTGTCTTCAGAACAGAGGCCGGACTAACAGTGTCCCAGCACTCTGAGCTGGAGGACCATGGCTGTGAGAACGCTCAGCTCCTAGTTAACCCTGAACTTGTGTGGGACCTGCTGCTTCAGCTGGGTCCCTGTAAGTTTATCGACCTTGATAGGGTTCACCTGAGAATACTCAAAGAGTTGGCTGATGCCATTGTGAGGCCTCATTCAATTACTTTTGAACGGTCGTCAGAATCTGGAGATGTCCCAGCTGACTGGAAGCTGGCAAACATTGTCCCAGTTTTCAAGAAGGGCAAGAAGGAGGACCCTGGAAACTACAGGCCTGTCAGTCTCAGTTCAGTGCCTGCTAAAGTTATGAAGGTAATTCTGGGAGGTATTAAAAAATATTTGAAAGATAACACAGTCATCGGTCACAGTCAGCAATTGACTCATGAAAGGAAAATCCTGCTTATCAAACCTGATCTCCTTTTATGTCAAGGTAACCCATCTACCTGATCAAGGGAAGCCAGCTGGTGTAATCTCTGTGGATTTTAAAGCTTTCAGTGCTCTCTCTCCCAGTATCCGTATGGTTAAAATGCACACAGCTGGATAAACACATCATGGAATGGGTGAGTGACTGGCTCATGGGTCGGACACAAAGCGTTAAAGTTAATGAGGTGACATCAGACTGGTGACCTGTCACTAGTGGGGTTCCACAGGGCTCCATCTTAGGCTTTGTGCTCTTCAACATCTCCGTAAGTGACCTGGATTCATACTCAAAGGTATGTTTGCTTGTGATAATAAACTGTGAGGAGCTGCTGATTTTCCTCAAAGGCAGAAAGACCCTGCAGAGAAACCTCAACAAATTAGAGGACCGGGCAATCATGAATTTCATTAGTTCAACAAAGGAAAGTGCTGGATAGGGAAACTCTAGATCTACAGCCAGACTAGAGACCAAGATACTGGAGAGCAGTGCTGGGGGAAAGAGACCTGGGGGTCCTGGTCAGTGGCAAGTTGAATATGAGTCAGCAGTGCCCTGGCAGCCAGGAGGGCCAAGCGTGTCCTGGGGAGCATCAGGCCCAGCATTGCCAGCCAGGCAAGGGAGGGGATTGTCCTGCTCTGCTCTGCACTGGGGCGGCCTCACCTCGAGTGCTGGGGGCAGTTTTGGTCACCGCAATATCATCTATTAGAGAATGTCCATAGGAAGGCCATGAGGATGGTGAAAGCTCTTAAGGGGAAGTCATATGAGGAGCAGCTGCGGTCACTTGGTCTGTTCAGTCTGGAGAGGAGGAGACTGAGGGGAAACTTCATTGCAGTCTGGAACTTCCTTGAGAGAAGAAGAGGAGGGGCAGGCACTGATTTCTTCTCTCTGGTGCCCAGTGACAGCACCTAAGCAAATGGGTGTCAGTTGTTTCAGGGCAGTTGTGAAGTTGTGAAGTTGTGTCAGAGCAGTTTTAGGTTGGTCAGAGCACCAAGCCTAACAGAGTTCACGAAGCAAGAGAATACTCTCAAGCACATGGTGTGACTTTTGGTGCTGTCCTGTGCAGAGCCAGGAGTTGGACTCCATGATCCTTTCGTGTCCCTTCCAACTCTGGATATTCTATGATTCTATGAATTATTATGTTGGTAATTTAAATTTTGTGGAAGCTTCTCTTTTTTTAATTCTTGGGGATCACTTCCTTTTCACTGATTTCCATTATATAGATATTTTAAGGTGCAAAGTAATAAACTGATACTTCTATAAGGAATGCCAGTTGTATCACGACTTCATACAGCTGAAATAGCAACATAGGATCATTACTAGTAACAGTTTTTGGTTTAAAAGCATTGGATACATCTATAGCTGCTAAGACTTTCATTTTTACTATTTTTTCCCAAGACTGTAAAAGTTTCATTTATTTGACATTCCATCCTACGCCAAAATTTGGGGTTTCTATATCTGCTATTCTGAACCAAGTGTGAAATCAATATATAATCTTAAACGCAGGCAAGACATCATGGCAAACTAGTCATTGACATGCTAAGGTCATTTACACCTGAGAGAGAAGATGGATTATGACACTATTAGTTTAACTGACAGTGGGTAGATATTGTTGTTGAGGTGGGAGAAACACAAAAATAATCCAGGTTTAGTTACTAGCAAAAGGACCTTTATTCAAACTCCAGAGACATTTTATAGACTTTGCTGTGTTTATCACTCATGTTACTCATCCCCTGGCTGCTTAACTACTACAATAGATTCATTGGCTATCATTTAGCTACAATACACTATTCTTAGCTACCGGTAACATTAGCATCCTAAGCATTCTAAGCATTTAGAAAACACCAGCTGCAGCTCTGCTCTTTTGGTTTCTTGCTTCTGTTAACACTAAGTTTCTCACAGGTACAAACAAATTGTTCTAAGATCAATGTCGGAGCCAGACAGGCTTGCTGACCTGCTGTCAATTCCCACAGGTATAGGAAGATAACCTGCCATGTAAGCTCACAGACAGATATCTGTAAAGTTTTTATTCTTATTTTGTTCAGCAAACTATACAATTATGACAGCTATGAATCACTTTTAATCTGTCAATTTCAAAGATTGTCATCAGAAAGTTCAGCTGAAGGAGAATGTCTGTGTGACTCATCGTAAATGTAAGATGATTACTGTTTGTCACATTTTCAAATTATCTTATTCTCAAAAAAAATAAAGCTAAGCTGTTTTAACACGGTTACTGTGTAATTTGAAAGGCAGGATGCAGTAATACATCTGAAATAGATATATACAGTTATGCAATGAAACTTGTTTGCTAATGGATGACATGTAGCCATAGCAATAACACCAAAGATGGTTTTCATTGCAATAACTACATATACATAAAAATATGGAAAGAAAGGAAAAAAACTGCTGAATGTTCACTTTTCCTTTTAGGTATACAGTAGAGATATAAATACTGCAACAGATGACACAGTAGCAAAAGATGATTGTGATTCTCCAGATACAAATTAATTTTTTTTTACGCTTAAAACACTCGTGTGTATCATTGGCCTTGCATAGAGACTAACAAGACCCATCATAATTCTATGGCACTTTGTCTTATTTGAAGCATTTTTAAGGTAGACTTTACCAGGACTGACTTTATCAGAAGTGCTGAAGTTTTAGATTTTCTTTAGCTGAAGTATCATGCTTTTTTGGGGTACCATGATCAAGTTTTGCCTTATAAAATTTTTCCCACTACAGTAATTTTTTCATACTTGCAGCCTGTTCTTCAGTTCTCTAGGTTTCCATAGCATGTTCTTGCTCCCCTGGCAGCTCTGCCAACTGCTGAAAAATAGAAAAATTCAGTTTCTTTTATCATTACTTCACCCTAGCATGAACAGGACCCTGGGACCATCTTCAGACATAGGAGGCACCTGTTCTTGAGAAATTGCTCTCCATTGTTTATAGAAATCACAAAACTGACTTGGCTCCTACAAGTGCTGCAGTGTAGGGAAGCCAGAAGAAATTGATTTTCAATGAATGTGTGTGATAACCATTGGTTCATTAAAAGTTTCAATAATTCTACAGGGCCTTGAAAATGGCAGTGTGTATTATTCTTCTTCATTTAGCTGGATACCCTGTACAGACTGACAATACACAAAATAGTAAACAAAAATGCTAATGCAATATGATCTTTAAGTAGAAAAATAACTCAGTAACTGAATAAAAAAATCTTTGCTGCTCGATATGAAAAGAATTTCACTGAGTCAACAGTGAATTTCACCATGAACAAGTAGTTCAGCTATAGTTTTTTCTGTCAACCCTATTCTCTTCATTCAGAAAAACTCCCCTTTGTCTTGGAAAAGAAATTTTGCCTGAATAAAAGTGAAGAAGATCAGAACCTGGAGGTTTCAAAAACCTTAGCAAGGCTGATGGAATTATTAAAACTAATTATGGACCTTTCAAAACATTGTAGAACTAAGAAAAAGGAAAATATCCATGCAATAGAAATAGAGACAGAGGTAAAGAGTCCTTTTTCAAATAAATAGACAAGTTTGCATTGCTGTTGCTGCTGATCACTTAGACACCAATGAGGTCCGCTGGCTGTGGTTTGCTCTCAGCAGTTACTTACGGACTCCTTTTACAGTGAGAAGAGCAGTGAAAATCAAAAGCTCCTCAGTGCTGTTGAGAGCTATCCACATGCACCTCAGGTATCCAATTTTTACCTGTTTCACATGCTTGGAACCACTTCAAGCAGGATACAAGAATGTGGGCTGCTTAGAGTACTGAACAGACTATATGATTCATTTTACCATATCAGAGCATTGCTTATGAGGCATAAGCAGGCAAGCAAGCATAAATGTAAGTTTAAATGTGTAAACATTTATCTTGCATGTGGGAACTATGTTATTATTTGTCTTCTCTCCAAGCTCTATGCAGTGACTCACCATTCCTTTGTTAGGGAAGATCTATGGTTTTAGGCATTGGAAAGGTCCCTCTTCTTCTAAGAAGCTAAAAGCTTTTAAGTCATTTTAGTGATAAGTGAGTCTTGCTTGCATTGTATAAGGCAGAATGACATTTGGGTCTCTTTTCAAAAACGTAGTGGTTTGACGCTGGCTGGATTCCAGGCACCGACCAAAGCCACTCCATCACTCCCCTCCGCAACTGGACAGGGGAGAGAAAATATAATGAAGGATTCATGAGTTGAGATAATGACCAGGAGAGATCACTCACCAAATACCATCACAGGCACAGCAGGCTAGAATTAGAGATACTGATTGAATTTACTACTAACAAAATCAGAGGAGGATAATGAGAAGTAAAATAAAACCTTCAAAACATCTTTTCCCCACCCCTCCATCTGCCCCAGCTGTACCTTTTTCCTCAGCAGCACAGGGAAATGGGAGTGGGGGCTATGGTCAGTCTGTCATAGATTGTTTCTCCTGCAGTGGCTCAGGGAGATGAGTCTTTCCCCTGCTCCACTGTGGGGTTCCTTTCGTGGGAGACAGTTCTCCATGAACTTCCTTGATGTGAGTGCATCCCATGGGCAACAGCCCTCACCAGACTGCAGCAGCATGGGTCACTCTTCCACAGAGTGCAGTCCTTCAAGGTCTTTAAGGACCCTCTCTCTACGTGCCTTTCACATGGTCACATTCTCCTCTCAGGCACCCACCTGCTCTGGTGTGGGTCTTCTCAATGGGCTGCAGGTGGATCTCTGCATCCCCATGGATCTCCATGGGCTGCAGGGGCACAGCTGCTTCACCATGGTCTGCACCATGGGCTGCAGAGGAATCTCAGCTCTGGCACCTCTCCCCCTCCTTCTCCACTGGCCTTGGTGTCTGCAGACACCTCCCACAAATTCTCACCTCACTCTTTTCTGGCCTCAATTACCCCTGCCCAGAAATTTTTTTTCTGTTTCTTCTTAAATCTGTTATCACAGAGGTGTTACCACCATTTCTAATTGGCCCAGCTTTGGCCAGCAGCACATACGTCTTTGGAGCCACCACAGATTGGATCTACTAGACAGAGAGGAAGCTTCTAGCAGCTTCTCACAGAAGCCACCCCTGTAGCACCTCTGCTACCAAAGCTTGGCCATGCAAACCCAATACAGAAGTAAACAAAAAAAAAATCCTTAAATTATTTTTTTTTTATTTCTCCTCACATTTATTTCCTCTGTCCTGGTATTTGGTAGCTGCAAACCTCGCTTTTACTGCCTGGAAAGTGGGCAGGCAAGCATCTCCTACTGGAACTAACTTTAATGTTATCTCCCTGGATTAACTGGCAAGTAAATGGTGCAGTTTATATGTTGCCTCCTCAGGAGAGAGTTCCTACATCAACAACTTTGTGATATTTTGCTCTGAAACTGAGTTCTGTGCCTAACCCCTTCCTGACAATTCAGAGAAAGGAAGTCAGTCTTTCTCCAGTTGCATGCGATGGGTGAGTGAACATCTGCAGTTTCCTTGGGAAATTTAATTTTTACTTAAGATAAACTGACTAAATGTTTTAAGAGGGTTCTTTTCTTTGGCTAGTAATATCTCTGGGTAAATGCTACTGTGGCATACGGAAATAACTTTAGATACCTCTTTAACTCGAGCCTTTTTGTAGATATATAGATATTCAACAGAATTTTATCACAATTAGAACAGAATACCTTCTAGCTTGGATTTAAGGGCACAATAGGGTTTTGCTGGTTTAGCTGTGTTTTCAAAATCTTTCAGAGTAATTCCTTATTGCTTATCAGAAGTTGTTACTGTACATTTGTTACTGGAAACTCTTCTCTGTGCAAAACACACTCCTACACAATCCTGCTCCCAGGAATTATTTATGGTCCTCTCTGGAAGGGAAGTGTGTCTTGGAGTTTTCAAGTCAGTTCATAATTTTTAAAATTGCTTCCCCTAAGCAATATATCAAATTATCCACTAAAGTAAAGAGTTTATTTTTGCAGTCAATGTATTTTGTATGTGAGTAAAATCAGTTGCTTTCCTAGCTAACAACTAAATTGTCTGCTTGTATGTGGGGGTGTTTCACCCCAACCCAGTCAAAAATAAACTTTTGTTTCACATTTATAATTCAGTGGGTCATATTTGTAAAATTCAACCCATTTATTATTATATTTAACTGAAAAAATCTTAGTTTTGTGGTTATGATACTTTTACATGACAAAGAGTACTTAGAAACAAAACATATTTATTTCCTGAAGTGTTAGACAGATGAAGAACATTTTTAATAAGCTAGTGACCTCCCGCTGAGTTTCTACCATCAGAACATGTCTATGCTAGGCAAAGTTTCATTTCTATTTAGTTTCAATTAAATGCCTGTAATGTAATTACATAGCACAGGAAGGATCTACTGATGTTGTGAATTTGATTTGTACTAAGATTACAAAAAACCCTCTAAGGTGTCTCCATAACTTTAGAAATTATTTTCTGTCCTTCTATCTTCTTATGTGCAACAATAACATCTAGCAAATATAAAATCCTGTAATTTTGTTTTCCTGCTTCGAGAAATACTTTACTTGGCCATTGATTTTGAACAGAGTGCTCAGAATAAAACATCACCACTTGAGGAAAAGACAACAGATTCGTGGATGGAAACAGTATGATGGCTGTTCTGGAAATACAAACAATGACACAAGTCCCAGAGATGATATAACTGTGTCAGTCAGTTTTTTCGCTTGTGCAACTGAAGCTAAAGAGGGAAGAACAATAACCTTTTTACAATTTGTAAAAATACCTAATCATTTTGTGGTTTCACCTCATATTTTTAGCATTTTTCCTTGAGAAGCTGCCTTTCCATGTGCATGATAGCAAAATTTCACTGTTTCATCAATAAAACTGTCATAATTTCACCTTGAGTCTATTCACAGAAGCTTTGTCACTTGAGGTACATAAATCTAGTTTAGATGAAGGACTCTAATTAAAATCTTATTCGGTGCATAAAATAGAAAATGTGTTATGATTGTAGCAGTAATCTGTAGCTTGCATCATGCTATTTTTCACATATAAACCATCTTTTTAGTGTTGCCTGTCTCCCTCAATGAATTAGTTTCTTCTGTTCCCACAAGCAAAAGCTGGTTCCTCTGCAAGTATATGTGACTGATAAGTTGAAATTAATGGAAAGCTAATGTGAAAAACTTGGAACTGGTCCAGAAGTGTAAGTTTCAACTTAGTTTTAGACTTGAGTTCCTGTGTCATCATAAGTGACCAAAATGCTTTTATTCAGATTGAAAATTAACTGGGTGAGAGTGTAGCACTGACCATTTTTTTCTCTCTATGAAGTTGGTTGATTTTCCATTACTGTTCTGCCTTGATGTGCCACCTCAGATGGACTTCAGGTCACTTGGATCTGAGCTGGACAAAATGGGAAAAAACAGCTCCAACAGCCAATGCTTTTCTTTTGCTGTTGGCATATAACTTGAGGAATGAATCAAAAATTTTCAGGGTTGTATCTCTTGATTTACTTACTTTTGTAAGGAGTTAATCACACCCTGACTCAGGCCACAAGCCAGGGAGTGACAAGGGAGTGGGACTCACTCACCTTAGCTGTTCTTGAGTTATTATACCTAGTGACTTCCAGCAAAGCCTCAATGCCATTATACAGATATTTCAAGGTCGGGAGAGAATGGTCATTGGAGGAGGGTAACAGAGGAGAGTAGGTCACCTTTCCCTGCAAATACAGTTAATGCAACTCTAATGTATATGTATACAAACTACATATATAAGCACATTGCACTATGCATGTGAATCTGAAAAAGGTAAGTTCTTAGAATATGAATTTTAGAAATAGAATTTAGATAGTAATGAGATGTTACATACTATAATAAACTTGTATGTTACTTGCACTATTTATGTAACATAAAAAATTTTTCATTCTAAAGATTTTTTTTTGAGTGAATGAAGCAGCAAAATAACCTGCTCATTTATTTTTCCTATTTTTGACAGTGTTGTTTGCAGTATAACACTGAATGAGCCAATTAAATATCTACTAGAGAGCCAGGAGTTAGGGCTTTTGGGGGAATGGTTCTTCTGGTTTTTTTAATAAAAGTGTTGTGAATCTCTGTTTTGACCATCTTTGAAATGCCATTTCCTGGAAACAAAGGATGTCATAACTTTCTTTTTCGTCTTGTTAAAACTCTTTATTTCAACTAAGATTTCAGAGCTTAGTAAGTACTTTAATAGAAATATCCTTTGACACAAATCTGAGTAAGTAGATACACTTTTCCTGTTTCACAGAAATCTGTCTCAGACAGTGATTTACAGAGAGACTCTGGCACAACTGGAAATTGAACTTCTGATTCTTGACTGCACACACACTGAAATACAAGAAATTCCACTTAAACCTAAGAAAATAGTTTTGTACTGTAGAATGGCTAAAAAAGTTGAACAGTTTGCTCAGAAAGATTTAGGAGTAATTACGCTCAGAGATATTAAAAACCTGAAAGACACAATCCTGAGTAACCTGCTTTAAGTGACTCAGCTTTGAGGACAGTGATTGGAATGGATGATTTCCTGAAGACATTTCTACCAACAACCATTTCATGATGTAGTTTTTAAATCAGTGGCTAAATTTTCCCTACAAAGTTTTAAAGCAGGTAGCTGCAGAGAGTGGAAAAGGCTTTTCCAGATCTAGATGTGTGTGCTGCTTGCTTTGTAAGGTGTATACATCAAAGGATTTTAGTGAACAACTTTTTTCCTTCCAAAAATTTCTGTAACTATTTCAGGAACAACTGAGTCCACACTCCTCTTCTATAGTGTTTCTTCATAAGACACTTCAGTTTCTGAACCAAGAACAGATGCACATGTAGGTTGGACAAATTTGCCCTGAAAATATTGCTTAGTTTTCTGGAAATATAAAAGAATATAGTTTGTTGTTTTTTTTAAATGCCTAGCATTGTGGGCTTTTTAACACATAGAAAGCCAATTAACTTTTGATAGGGAAAAATTACTTCTATTGACACAGATAACGCTAGAAAAAGTTGTTTCAGGAGCAGAAAGTCACTTTTACTTAAGGAATTTATTCCTTATTCCATAAGGAATAAATAAACTCCCTGAGTAGATACTATGAGCTTTTAATCTTAACAGACAATACCAGAGGAAGAGGGAATATATGTGTCTGAATATAAATACATGTCAGCAACTGGTTTGGTTTAGGACCAAGTATCTTTATTTCCAAATGCAATTTCTTCCACAGCAGTGATACGTGTTGTAACAAGCTTTGGAATGGGAGCTGGGATCTCTTGAGAGCATTCCTCACCTTGGTCACTCACTGTGATTGCGCAGCTATGCCACTTGCTGAACGGAATTACTTCTGTATGAGGCTGTGCTGTAACTCCTGAATGTATCAGATCAGCTGTGTTTTCATCATATATGATATATGTAGTCAGCATTTATCTTTCATGCTGAGCATGACAGTAGCTATTAAATATTTCCATGTTATTTGAATAAGATTCAGTAACAGGCACTGTTTCTTCTCTGTAGAGGTCCTGAAAGACAAATGAATTACACATTCTCTGTCTTCCTTTATTCTGTCAGTTTTATTTACATACAAAGTAGCACCATAGAGTACAGCTGTCTATAATGAGGCTTTGCTTTTCAGTACAGTACAAGACGCAGTCTGTTTAAGGTGGGATGCTAATGGTGATTAAACACAACTGTTAAATGATTTTCAAACCGACAGGGTTAAAATGCAAAAGCAGTGTCAGAGCATTTGTATTGCTATCTCATTTTCAGTTAAGCTGAAAGTAAATGTGTCATGTATGCTTTAACTTTTCTTTGTGTCCTGGTTTGAGACAAATTCGAAGCAATGTCTGAAATGAACGTCCTCTGATAGAAAGCAGGTTACAGCTGCCCATCCCGCACTGCTGCAGTATGTGAGGTTCCTGCGGTGGTAAGGCATTCTCGGAGAACGCAGTGAGGCTTGCTCGGGGAGAGCGGCTGTTCCGCTTCCCGTGCCTCTTCCAGGCTGCCCCTTGCATCCTCCGGAAAGCTGAAGCCCCGCAACACGGTGACGGTCAAGGAGGCGAGAAGACTCTCCGCATGGCGGCTGCAGAAGATCTTTATTCCATGGTGGCTCCCAGAAGCCTAGGGCCAGCACATGTGCTCGCTCCCAAAGGCAGAGAGCCAGCACATGGCATGGTTCCCCCAGGCAGAGGCTGGTGCCCCAAGGCAGGATAGAATGCGAGAGAGGGAGTCACATGGCATGCAGGGTCCTTTCTCTGGGGTGAAGGGGGCAGGGAAAGCACATGGACCAATGGTCACAGGGCACAGNACTGCAGCTGCTTTTGCTTACTGCTGGAGCTGCTAAGATGGCTTCCTTCCAGTAGCTGCTCGCTTCACTTCCGCTTTCGGTGGAGGGAGTCGGGGGAGAGAGGGGAGCAGAGTCACCGCTCTCGCCCGTAGTTACGGTGATATAGGTGCCATGCGGGAAGGGGGGGGCCCGGCCCCGTGCGATCCTGGGGCAAGAGCCGGTCCCACCGGTCCGGCATGGAGGGGGCTGCTCCCAGCACTGGCCCCACATGGCTGCCCCCCTCCCCGCCGCGGTCGAGGGGAAACACCCGATGATGAGGGGAGAAGCCGGCGCAATTACACAAACCAACACGGGGGAAGGGGTCCCGACATGGGGGGCGGAGTTTGGGAGGGGCCAGGGCTTTCAGTGGGTGCGGGAAAATATGAAGAAAAAGAAGAAGAAGTAGGACCTCTGACACTGTCAGCCATGTGGCAGTGGCCATCTTGACTGCAAGCTCGGGTCGACACATCGGGATACTGGGGAGTCGGGGTGAGGGTACGGGAGATTCTGAACTGGGGCGATCAGTCCCAGCTCGGGAAGGGGATAGGAGAGAGTCAGAAATGGTACCATTTTCCGATTTCTCCTGAGGGACAGGGGGAGAAGGGACATAGGGAGGGGGGAGAGACAGCGGGGTTGCAAATCGGCAGAATGGCTACTGCCA
>VZTD01002669.1:62920-174236 GCA_013397725.1 Rhagologus leucostigma
TCGCATAATCGCGTTGTTGGCACTCAATAAAGTGCATTGTTTTTGATTAAAGTTAAAATTTCCCCATTTGTGTTTCTTTTGCACTCTGAGATCAGTTAAAGAACCATCACAACTCCCACTTGTCTTAGCGTATCGTGACAACAAGAAAGATGTGAATCTGTTGTAGGCGGTCCAGAGGAGGGCCATGTAGATGCTCAGTGGGATGGAACACTTCTGCTAGGAAGATAGTCAGAGGGAGCTGGGGTTGTTCAGCCTGGTAAAGAAAGGGGTCCACGTAGATCCAGCTTTTAAATATATAAAGAGGGGTTATAAGAAAGTCTTTTTACCTCTGCCTGTACTGATACGAAAAGGAGTAACAGTTTTAAACTGAAAGAGGAAAGATGTACATTAGATATTAGGCAGAAAATCTTTACTGTGAGGGTGGTAAGGCACTGGAACAGTTTGCCTAGAGAAGCTGTGGATGCCCCATACCTGGAGGTATTCCAAGGCCAGGGTGAATGGAGCTCTGAGCAGCCTGGTCTCGGGGAAGTTGTCCCTGCCCATGTCAGGAGGGTCAGAGTAGATGGTCTTTAAGGTTCCTTCCAACCCAAACCATTTTATATGATTCTCCGTATATGACTTAGATTAGATATACGGAAAAAACCTTTATGGTGAGGGTAGTAGGAGAGGGGAACAGGTTTCCTAGAGAAATTGTGATTCCATCATTGTTCTGGAACAGGCTGGACGCAGCCTTGATCAGCATGAACTCGGTGTCACTGTCCAGAGCAGAAGAGTTAGGCAAGATGGACTTTCAAAGTCCCCTCCAACACGTGTCATCTTAGGGTTGTGTGATTTTATGATTTGTGAACACTGGTGAAGAAAATTATGTAACTGGGATTGCAGCCATGTTTTCTCATGCTTTCAGTGTGGGAACATGGTCCTGCAGCATACTGGCAGGCTTTGTTCAAAGTTCCTTTAATAATTCAGATAATAAGGGCAACCTTTATAAGCCATTCCTGACAGAAATTTCCATCAGAAATTTCTTCCATAATTTCTGGGATTGTACAGAGTGTCTTGATGAGTGATGGTGGGGAGATGTGTTTGTGCATTCCTTGAAAATCGTATTTTTCACTAAAAGTAAATTAATTGTTTTGGAAACTTTAAATCTATCAGTAAGTATTGGGAATAAATTTAATAGAAAACTGTATATAGTGTAATTCATATATATATATATACATATACACATATGTATATTTCAGTTTTAAATAAAACATTCTGGTTTATGTCTGCTAGTAATATTTATTAGTATACTTCTACACATATTCCAAGGTCTTACCACCAAAGGAGACTGCATTTTCTTAATTCTCAAAACCAAATTTGTGGAATATGCAAGAAATGAAACATTTTCATGTTATTATCCACATGAAAGGGGAGGATTATAAGTCAAAAATTAAGAGCAAAGGATATTTTTCTTCCTAATGTAAACACCTGGCAGTATGCCTTGCTTACACAATTAATGGGCATTTAATTGGCAATGATCAGTTTATTCTAGCAATATGAAGTGAATATTTCCCCAGTAACAAACAGCTGTTGCAACAATTTCACAGCAATTTAGCAAACACCAGGTGATAGCCGTATCTAGAATAAAGTCTTCTGTCTCCAAGCAAATAGAGTAGCAGTGAATCAGAGAAAGGCATAAAAGGTAGACTGCTAGATTTATCTGATTTTCTTTTTTGTTTTTTTCATAGCCTCTGTAATATTGTTTCTAAATCAACTTCATTAAAGGAAATCCAGTGGATTTCTACAGCAGCACTAGAAGAAGAGTCTACATTTAAACCCAGAAGGCGTTCAAAATAAGACTGAGACTTTGTTTTAAAATGGCATTATTTTATTAGAAATTCAGCCACTTAAAGCCCCTCTGAATTTAGAATGCTTGTGTCTTATTATAGACTGCTATTTGAATCCATTGGACGTTGTTTGCTCACACAAACTTGTATCATTCACTGTTTGTAAGCCAGACCACACAACAATAATTTTTCATTACTTTCTTCATTTTTACCATTTGTATGATGGTTCTGACACAGCAGTTTGATTCATCTTGAGTTACAAAAAACCCACACAGAAAAAATTGGCTTCATTCACAAATTACTGACAATTAAGTAAAAATATAATTATTTCCACCAGCTGTCTAAGATTAAATGTATTACTTTTTATTGGTGTTGCTTGTGAACAGCTTTTCTATTATGGTTTAAATAAAGTTTTTCATCTTTCATTATGTTTTCTCATTACAAAAGTAATATAATTATAATAGCTGTGTGAACTTTGGGTTACTCTGCTTTTGGCATAGATTAAAACACACATTTTATATGTAAAAGGCAGGATAGAACTCGGACTCTTTGAAAGGCAGGTTTCATTGGTGAGGAAACTTATTTTACTCCAGCAGAATGCCTTATTTACTATGCTATTTTGTATTAGCCTATGCCACAGTCTGCAAACAATACACTAAAATGAGCAAAGACTCAAGGGACAGCTTATATAACAATGCTTTCATTGTTTTATGTTCACATTCCACGATAATTGATCTCCATGAAAAAAGCAGACAATCAATCATCTTCTATTGTGTTTTTCTCCATTAAAATTACTAGTTTTGATATAACAAAAAGAAGTTGCCTAAGTAACAGGAACATTCCTACATGTTTAAATCAATACACTGATCAGTCTCGACAAACAACTCTTTAAATCATTAATATGACAATGCAGTTTTTTCATTAATTCATGCATAGTAATACGAGATTACACCACTTTTACTTATAATCATCTAGAAATGCACAACAATGCATATTAAAGGGATGTTTCATTATATTCCATTAGCCAAATACTGTATCTGGCTATTTTGCCTCACCAATAACTTGTAATTTTCAAAGTGAAAAGTGGGTATTATCTAAGGTACTAAACCAAACATTGTGATTCCTTATAATTATTTAAAACTATGCTCCTTTTCTGCTGGCCAGGTTTTGGTGCACAGGCAGATAATCTAGAGAAGTCATTAAGAATGTCCCACACAAATTTGGTGAGAATTAATAAGACATTAAAAAGCATTAGTTTGTTCTCAAGTTACTAAATTCAAATGGTAAAGATATATTTAATATTTTTAGATGGTTATTAAAGGTCATACAAATAGTAGTTATATTTTTAGATTGTTATCAAAAGTCATAAATATACTATTTAAAAATCAATAACAGTGAAAATTTTTGTATTTTATTTGTATGAAGATACAAAGTTTATACTTATTTATAAAACTGTCAGTCACGAACTTCACTTTTATTGTACAGTGTCTACCTGCAAGTAAAATGACAATCTCTACAAACTTGCAATCCCATCAATGAAAGATCTTATAGAAGCTGCCAAGCATATTTGATATGAAGGAAAATGGTCCCAGGACAATAGTGACCTGTTAAGGGGAACTTTGGTTTAGATATTTTTGCATGTTAAAATTTTAAGGAAGAATTTAAGCAAGAGAAGTGAAATGTGTTCACAATTATAATCCATATATATTGCCTTTATGTAGCAATTCATAGTCTATGACATAAGTAAATGCTTTGCTTCTTCTGTCTTCCTTGGCTAGGGAGAAGGTTGGTTTTTTGCCTATTGACTTATAAGAGAGATTATAAAAGAGAAGATACGGTAGATATTTAGAGATAATACTGAAGCAGAATTATTTTGCAGTTACTCTTAGTGACTGCACAGATTCGATCAGAAGGTGGTGTTAATTTTTTCATGATGTAACCATCTAAAAAGGAATGTCCTTTTGATTCTGCATCTCAATCTCACTGTGAGAGTGCAGTAAAACACTTGAATTAAAATGTGAGTATTTTATATAAAACACAATTAAAAAACAGAATTAATTAATATTATTTAATGTCATTAACTAGCACAAAATTCAGATCACTTTAAAACCCCTGAAGATTTCTTTAACTGTATTTTCTTTTTTTCTGAATTTATGAGGTCAGGCCATAACATGTTTCAAGAAAATGAAATCTTTTGTTATGGGAATGTAAATTTAGTGACACAGCATTTAAAATATGAGACAATATGGATGACTGTAAGAATATTTTCATCATATTGTAAATGAATATTACAAGAAATTAGGCAATCATGATCTAATTAAATGTTCTTAATATATTCTTGTTAAATACTTCCTAGGCATTATTTGATTGTGAAGATTCAATAATTATTTTCATTCATAATCCACAATGTCATTAGAAAGTGGCTTTGAATTCTGGAAAATGTAGTTCTATTAAAAAAATACTTCCTTTTTCTTTCCTTTAGAGTTGTCTACTACATGAGGTAAGTAAATTAGCTGGGTTTATGGAATAACAAACTAAAACCAGAAGTTTTCATAGCAGGGATTTCCAAGATGTTCAATAAATCTTCTATAAATTGCAAAGAAAAGGCATTTGTATTTTCTATGTATTTTGATTGGCATAATTATACTTAAAGAACTCTTGAGAATAAACCAGTGAACTCTGGGGTTGTATGACCAAAGTCTAGTTTCAAATTTTTCACAGCAAGTGAAAGACAGTCAAAGCTCTGCTGTTCCATGCTTGGTTTAGCATCAGCTATTGCAGGCCTATTAATGCCAAATTTTCCAGAATTAATACCACCTGAAAGGAGATTTTCAACTCTTTTCAGTGGTTTGTACTTTCCATTGGCAAAGAAAAGGCAATTTCTGTTTATCTAAATGATGACTTAAAGGAAGATAAATATCTATTTTTCTAAATTGTTTTTGATTTTGTAAGTAGGCCCAGCTTCTCCTTGAGAGATCTTTCTTTCAGCGTTAAAATGAACCCTATGTGAATCTGTTGTTTACCAGTTTGTTCCCTCTCACAGTCTTGGAAAGACAATTTGCAAGCTGTAGTTGTCTCAAATTAAAAGACAAATTGAAATTTAGGAGTATTATGTTGAAAAACATGCTACCAACTTTCTTTTGGCTTACTTGTGAAGCTGTTACCTGAAGAGCAGCTCTTCCGACTACTTAGTTCCGTTCTATTATCTGCTATTTAGGATCATAACATGTGGCTAATTCACAGATAACAGGGATTCAAGTCATGACTCACAGTTGAGAGTTAAGACTCAAGTCTAGAAAACAGCAATACCCCAAAAAACTCCAAAGGGTTCTTTCCACCCTCATTTTTGACTGTTTGGTCAAGAAATATTTGAGAGAATTCAAAAAGATTCCTGGTCTAAATTTTTCATAGCTGGCAAGCAAATCCTCAGGATGAAGCAGACAAAGGTTTCAGTCTCTTCTATAGCAGCTGACATTTTAACTCTGGGTGTTATCTGAAGTTAATTAATACTGTCCTATGCTGGTTTAGTGGCATGCCATTTAGTGATCAACACTGGTAAAATTTTTTATTTAGGAAAGGTAATTTTAGTCTGTATATTCTTACTAGTCATCTGAGCCATCAAAATATATTTTCCTTTACCTATCAAGGCAGAAAAGGAATATTTGTGAAGTTATATTTATAAAATTTCTTAATCCATTTCAGATACCTTGAACATTATGGTCAGTTGATCCATTTTGCTTTGTTTTCGCTTTGGTTTTATGTGGCATAAAACTAAAACTTTTTATGGAATATTAAAACTACAAAAGTATTCATAGTACCTGTAAACTAAGTTAACCCTGACAAACTTCTAGTTACTTGTTTGCTCCATTTTAGGAGCAGATAGATTTGAAAGAAACTGTAATACCTTTCTCTTAATGTATAAAATTTTTAGTTCTTCACTGTAGATATGTAGTACCCTCTTCCATATATGTATATATTCTTGAATCTTGCAACTGCAGATATTCAGTTGAGAATTAAAGAGTATTTAATTCAAATATTTTCTTTATAATATTTTTAATATTGGTCATTTTGCTCTCTTACTTGAAGCAGGTGATACAGGATCTAATACAATCAAAATTCTATATGCCAAATCAATATCCATGACCATAGTCCAAAAATTATCTAATAAATTAAATAAGCTTGTTGCAGAATAAGAAAATGAGTTCAACAGTTAAAGGACTCTTAAAAATCTATATATTGGCATATTTAAACCCTCTAACTGTTAGACATTTGAAGTTCAGTCAAGTCATTTACTGATGTTAGTACATTTACTGTTCTTTATTAAAGAACTCTTGACTGCATGTACATATCATCCATCTTTTTTCTTAATAAAAGAGTGAAATCATTTTGATATCTGATAAGACCACAGATACCTTACCTGAACACTTCCTTTTGCAGCAGGTGAGTGGGAAAAAATTGCTACTCCCAACACTTTACAGATAATTTCTAGGAGACACAGAATGTTTTCTACTTTCAAAATAAAGAAACATCAAATTCCTTTCTGTGGTGAATGTGACTGGCTTCATTTATACTATGTAATGGCTTATTTTTGTTCTCGCAAACTTCTGGTTTTGAGAAAATACAAGGTTTCCTACCAAGCTAAGTTCTTTTCTGCTTCTACTATTAGACTATATTAAAACATGTACTTTTTTAAATTTAAAAAATAATTTTAGAAATCTTAGTAAGACTGGCTATTTTCAATGATCAGTAAGGAAAACAAAGGGTACTATTTTTTCCCTCTTATGCAGATGGGTCACGATCATGACTTGCTCACGGTTAGACAAGGCGAATGATAGATGTAACACATTTGATGTTCAGTTGCTGCACATCACACTACCTCACACAGTAGTCTGGCAGAATATGTGCTACAGAAGCACTCCAATGTGGCAGTGTTGCCCGTGTGAAGGAAATGTTAAATTTAGCTTTTTTATTTTAAAAAGCTGCTTATGTCTCTCTGCAGATACACAAAGATGTGAAGAAAGTAGAAAAAATGCTCGGAAAGTAACATCTGTTTAAGAAGCTTCCCTCACCACAATGTACTGTTGTGTCGTTTATTAATGGCCTCAGAAAGCAAGATTTCCAGAGGATATTGCTAAAAAATTCTCTGCTTTCTCAGGGTCCATCTGGTCTTTATATAAAGGTCTGATTTTGGGCTTCCTTTTTGTCTTTTGTTTCAAGTGCAGGGATAAAGTAGCTGAGACAAGGCTATGTTGTCTGAAGCAAAGGGATATTTATTATTTAAAAAAAATTAATTCGGATGACAAATATATTTTCCTGTAAAATTTCAGGAGGAATGTAAACATAGTCACAATATGATTTGGAAATTTATCCAAAGCATTAAGGTTAATGCTAAAGAACTCAATATGTCAACTTTACATCTTACCTCAAGTATAGCATTTCAGTAGGTGATTAAGCACAATGGAAAAGCATCTGTTCATGCAGCAATGCAGAGGAAAGCCTGCCACCTCATGAATTACTGGAATAAGAACACATTTCAAAGTCTTAGTTAAGAACAGATTTACCTTAATCTGATTGTTTCAGTTCACTAAGTCCTTGGCTAACTGAGACTTGAGAAACTGTGAATGAAGATGAGTTACATGTACTGAGAATTACTGATTCCAGATGCTGTATTTCTTGCCACCACATATGTAAAATGAAATACAGTTTCATAGTCTTATATCAAGTTGCATATTTCAGAGTGTTCAAAAAAGCAATATTTCTTAGTTGGAGGAACACACTTGGACTTCTACAGTCTTTAAGGTTTTCCTGAGCCAACAGCATAAGCTATGAGGTGAATGTTGCTATTATGCTTTCAATGGGAAAGTTAAAAATTGGTTAAATATTCACCATAGAATAGTTCTGTTTCTCAAAGACTACCAGTATTTACCTTCATCCTGCAACATTGTTTATGCCATTTCCTCTCCTAAGTTGCTATACTTTTATGATCAGTACTGTCTATGCCCTGTAAATTTATAGTATTTTCATCTTTGAGGAAATTAATGCTCTATGCATGCAGAAAAGATTGGGAATGGCCAGTGTTTGAAGTGAAAGGAAAAACAGGCAGTACAATATTTCGCGGCATGAGAGGCTTCAGTCTCTTTCATTACACAGCACTGACGTCCAACCACCTTGCATTAGATAATGATAGAATTTTTACAGATTTCCTCTGCATCCTTGTAATCAATAAAATATTTTGAAATTTATCATATATTTTTCCTATTGTATTGCTGAAAAAAATTTGATTGCCTGAGAGATGCAATTTTTCAGCAGCTTTGCATGCATGATTTGCTCATAAACGAAGTTTTCACAGTGACAGTTGAGGATTAGGGGCTCTCTTGAGCCCCTAAAAATTCCTGCTGCAATTTTCAAAATAAACCAGCAGTTGCTTAAGAACCCTGTAGTAAAGCTTTTAAGAAAAAAACACAGTAACACAACGTACCACTTATCACAATGTAATTTGTATTTGAACGTGTATTCTTTGCATTACTGAAGAATCAGACAAGGTTTGCTAGTTTTTTCATCTTCAGCACTGATCTCCTCATACTCTTTGGCTTGAAATTTAAATCTGAGTTTAATTTTCCTGCTAATCTCAGCATTCTGATCACATACAGCTCCATCAGCTGCAGTTTATGGTGAAGATGTTTAACTAGGCTTTGATTGGGGTTTTTTCGTTACTTTAAAAATCATACATATACAAATTTGATAGAATTAACAGAACTGATTAGATGTTAGTATTTAGAATAATAATTCCTGCATTTCCAAACAGGTGAAAAATTGCCAGGGTGGGCTAAATGGTGGTGCACACCTGGAAACAGGGAAATAGTCAAAGTAACTGCTCGCTGATTACCATATTTGGCTTCAGTCAGCTTAATTCACTGTGGTTTTTCTGAGTTTTCCATGGAAGAGGAAGTCTTGCATGGGTGTGAAGAAGCTGAAGGTTTTGTAGGTTCTGTAGGTTCTGATGAACTCACAGATTAGTGCAAACAGCACTCGACTGATACTGAATGTCTCTACTGATACTGAATCAAAACCTGCTGGTTAACTGTCTGATGATATCTGATGCAAAAAGCAGAGCTTGGGAGCCAGGTTGTGTTTCAGCAATCAGTCCCTGGTCCTCAACCTGCTGGGAATGGTGCTGTTCATCCACAAAGAATTACCCCTGAAATAACAACAAAATGTGTAGACCTTCATGCTTAAATTTCTGCTTGAGCACAGCCTGTTCTCTCTTTCCCTTTCTTCACATAAATGTAGGTTTTGTAACCAGAAGGAGTGCATAAATAAATTACCAAAATGAATTGCGTGGTTGTAGTATGCACAGCTTATTTAGCTTCTGTCATGAAAATGTGCATTCCCTTCACCATCCCCAGCCCTCCAAGGTTTTTAGGAAGAAAGCTAAGTTTGAGGCCAGTACATGAACTTGCTTACTGACACAGACCTCAGCAAATGAGTCTTTAGGCACCCGGTAGGAAACATTGGATGTTGGTTTATGAATACTTCCTTGAAAATAGGTGCCTAAAGATATTGTTTTCAGGACTCAGCAAAAAGTCTTCAATAAAAGACAGTTATAAATGATAGTTTAAATCTTTTTAATCTTTTTTCATCTAATATTTTCTGCTCCTTATGTTTCCAGTAAGTGCCACTTCCACCAGTCATATACCACTGCTGAAGGGATGTGCCTGATTCTCTTGTCATGTTGTGATGCAGAGGAAATATTTTCTGCAAGTAGACTAGGAAATGGAAACATTAAGGGTATTTTTTTCAGGCTAGGGACTAGACTAGAAAAAGCTTTAGGCTCTTTATGAGCCTAAACTAAAGTTTTCATAACCATGTTATAAATTTGGAGATCTTCAGTGTCAAAGAGTAAATTCTAATTCCTAAAATGTACCTAAGTGTTAATCTGACTAGTTGGTTTTGTTCATATAGAGACATTTGACTGGGATGGGAACCACATCTCTACAGATCCTGTCTAATGCCTTACTCAAGCATTTAAACTAAATTTCTTCAAAGTATTGAATGTAGGATACCCATCCCTATTGCTATGCTGTTACAGTTATGTCCTACTTTATCCAAACTGGAAGACTTGTTGTTCATGAGGATCACACTACATTGCCTATGTAAGGCTTGTGTTTGCCAATTGCACAGCAGTGGCTTCAAAACGGGCACGTGGAAAGCCTCAGTGCCTTCTGTGTGGTGGTTTAACTGACCAGAGCTCAGGACGAGTTCAACGGAGGGGTGCAGTAAGTGTGGCTTTGGGGAAAATTAGAAAAACCAATTATGACTGTCCCATAACATTTAAAGTTTTAAGAAATGCTGAAGCAGTAGTCAGGTCTGTTTGAGATCTTGTTGTGGTAGAAGTCAAAAGATAAGGTTAAACTTTTCAAATAAGTGTCAGCTGATAACATGCACAGTCAGGTGCAACTTTATACCCATGTAAGGAAAATTGAAAGTCTCCTATTTAAAAGATTTCTGTTACAACTGAAACAATGTTAATATGCCTCCAGTCAAATTAGCCAACAAGAAACAATTAACATTGGAATGCTTCCACTCTCTGACAACAATTATTAAGACTTTTTTAAATAATAGAGGAAGAGAATAATACAAAGTTTCGCAGTAAGCAACACTGTAAATTACAGGAATGAGATGGAGTTTCTCAGTTCAAACACCTATAAGTTTTTCTTAAAATAGGTAATTCCCAAGGGATTGCCTCTTCTACCTAAGCATGTTAACACCAGCTTTCAAAGCAGTAGTGATAATAACCAGAATGCAATTTAAGATGCTCAAGTATCTGAAACACAACTTTAATTTGTATTGTAAGACCTCATGATCTCAAATACTGGGGGGAGTGTAAATATATGCGTATATATAAATATATGTGTATATGTACATATATATACTAAAAGGAGGAACTCATCCAGAGATATCTCTAAGTGTGATACACCACACTTCTAAATATCTTGTAAACTTATCACTTACTGTAGTTTGGTGGTATCCTCACTTCATCTCAGTAAAAGTAGGATTAACTCATAGAAAGTGGCTGTGAGGGCTTTTGTCATTTTCAGGTGATCATTTGTGATTCTATTGCCAAAATGAATGCCAAAATGAATTGCCAAAAATGTCAAAACAGATTTTAGACATATGTAATTTAAAGCTTATGACCCCTATGCTGAAGAGTTTCTGCTGTAGTAAGCCATCTCTAGGCAAGTTCATAATAGCACTATCTACAGCAACAGGTTTTAATTTTGAATAGTTCACTTTGTTGTACCAATAACACCACTACTTTTATTCTTCCTGAATCCCTGCAGTTAAAAAATCATTTGAGGGGTTTTTTTCTGAAAATGACACCTTACTTCATGAGTCTGGCTCAGCTGCTTTTTCTTCAACCTGTGGTTTTATCGTTACAGGTTAATTTCCAGTCTAGCAGTGAGTTTTGTTTTTTGTCTATAACTGGTTTAAGGTTGTGTCAGTCATCTTGGAGCTTAAAAATAGTTTATGTACTTTTTTTTGAAAATAACAGATCCGAAAATGAAAAAAAGTACTCCAAGAGACGTACCTGTCATAGAGGAGGATGTTTCTGAACATGCTCAAACGTGTAGTTCAAAGGTAGGAGTGAAGGAAGAAGGTGCAATTATGTTAGCTGCTGGGTTCTCCAACCCAGACTGATATTGGGCTCATTTGAGTTAAGAGATGCTTACAGATACCAAAGACATGAAAGCAGAAGTAAAACAAGAATGAGAACCATCCCAGTTAGAGGGTGGCTTCTCATATGATATAAATGGCAAAGTCTCTCTTTTGGTCGATTCAGAATGATCATTCAATAAATGGCATAGTCTGAGTTTCTGCAAGAATCCATTCTATGGTGAGCTTGGTCTTTTGTTGGTGAGGAAAGGAGGGGAGAAAGAAGGAAATCTACCATTACATCTCTTCATCTCTACACCTCTTCATCTGCATCTTGACAAATAACCTTCTAAATAGAAGATAACTCTAAAGTAGGCTGAGGGAGGATTCCTTTCCATGAACCTGAAGTATGCAGCCCACCTGAGTGTAGCTCATGTTCACTGGATTTCTGGAGCTAATTTTGGCAGCTGATTTGGATTTTTTTATCTATCCACCTTTTGGCAGTGTAGCTTTGACTGTAACAAAGTCTACAAAGTTGTTTTTTGGATAAGATTATATACATTCCTTGGGGGTTCTTAATATTTTACTTTAGTACCTATTTGAGTTAGTTAAATTAGCTGACTGTTCTCCTAGTGTTAATGGAAAGAGTGGCCTTTAAGGTGATATTCAAAATATCAGTCTAACTTAGGCTCTGTGAATAGCCTCCTGACTTGCTTTATCGTATACCCACTGATACAGACTGAACTTGAAATACTGATGTAAAAACCTCCTCATCCTTCATTCCTGCAGTAGTTCTCTCAACATTTTCTTAAGAAATAAAGTTTACAACATACTTCTGTTTCTACATGTGCGTATTAAAGTGCTTGTGACTGTGGATGGCACAAAACTCAGTAGTTTATTCTAACACCTGCTTCACTTTCCATACTCTTAATAATCTTGAAATTGTTACTTCATGAAATTCATTCTTTGATGCAATAAAATATGGTTGTTAATGGGAACCAGGCTCATGCTAAGGATCTCTTTCTGTAGGTCTGAAAGGGACACATTGGTATGGAAAACCTTGAATTCTGACCCTTGAAGAGTCAACCTAAACCTAAATGTTGTATTAGCTTACAATGTACTTTATGCAATTTTTTTTTTGAAAACTGATTCATTATAAATTTGCCCACGCCTACTTTCTAATCTTGATGGATATATTCTAATTAGGAAAAATGACTTGTATCCCAAGTGACATAAATTAAAAACTTAAAGATAAATTTAAACCTAATTGACTGGTGGCATGGTGAGGATATTTGGTTTGCAGATGAGTTCATGGACATTATTTGGCAGAAAGCTATGTGAAAATATCTTATTTTTGTGGGTTGTATTTTGCCCTGAAAAGATATAATTTTTTAAAATATTATTAGTAGCTAAGTCAATTAAAGCATTAGGGTGTAGTTGCTGTTTTCCTATATGCTGTTTGTTATGAAATTCCCTCTGACATATATCACATAGTATTTCCTGTTGATTTATCTAATTTCATAGACATAGTTTCATCAGAGCTTTGTGAGCCTGGAGATACCGATGTTTGCTTAATATTTGACAAGCACAATTCAAAACCCTTTAGGCTCACCAGGCCTGTTTCCATAATCCTTAATTGGGAAAAGTAAGCCTTGAGAGTTTTGAAATATCCTGCTGAAATTGAGCTCAAGGGCTGGCACCACTAACTATCAAAACTCCCTATATAAGCCCACAAACAATAACCCATGCACCCTGCATGCACAACCCCCTCCCAATATTTGGCTGATAGTCTAGAAAATATGCAGCTACAGTGCAATTAGAGTTTTAAAGTTAATTTAAAGTAGTAAAAGTATAAAACTCTGGGTTAATTTTATTTTGGAAAACGTAGGAACAAACTTTTAATTTTTATAAGATTTCTGACGAAAAGTAATGGTTTGCTATTTCCTCTCAAATAATAGTTTGTGTTATTTTTTCCTTGATTATCTGATGGGAGTTGATTAATATAAAAAGGCACTTGTGGTTTGTCAGATTACACAGTAAGAGGAGGGTTATGACCAGTAATTCATCATTTTCTTCTTCATCCATTTCAGCTGCCTTTCTGAATTCTGCACATTACTGGAGGGTCATACAGGTGGCTTTAAGTCATAGTAATAAGTTCCCGTGTAAGAAACATATTTCCATACACCTTCATGCTTTTCTACATTTTTTTCTTTTCCAAATTTTTGGGAGGTCTTTCTGCTCATTGTTCCACTAATTTTCAGGGTAGCTTTCTTAGTAGCTATGGACTTAATAATAATTTAAAAGACAGAAACTGAGACTTGTTGTATGGAACACAGGCAGAGCATGAAACAGTTTACACTGGTTTTGTGCTATTTTGCATTTTCTGTTGATTTAGATTTATCTCAGAACAGTGATGGCATATGTTGAATAAGTGGGAGAGGAGCTTGGGAAGATACATGTTTATTAAAAAGTGCTTTCTTCAAGGCAAAGATATTCAATTTGTTATGAGAAAGGAAAGAAATGTTGTTTATCTTCTGAACCTCAGCTGGGCAAATACATACTAGGCAGTGTGTGCTAAACAGTGTCAAAGTAGACATTTGAACAGTGAGCTCCAAGCTGGGAAAGCTGCTGGCAAAGCTTAATTTTGGAGGATTCAAGGTTGCTTTTGGAAGCACTCCCCAGAAGATTATTATTTAATGTACTGCAGTAAATGTTATATAAAATGGTAAAGCTGTTGTCCTAAGCACCGCAAAAAACATAAAGTCAAACAATTAAGGTGAAAATTCAATGAGTTCATATTACATTTAGGTGCATTAGGATGACAACTTGTTAATATCATTTTGAAAATATTTTAAAAATAACTTTTGGTGAGTCTTCCGTTAAATTTTTTGTAATATTCTGCTTGCCATATTTTTTATAATCTGTTCTCTTTTATTTGCACACATAAACTGTCTATTTTAAACTAGATTTGCTATGCTAGCTACACTATTATGTAATTTTTAAGTGTATTTTTAAGTTGCACTGAAATTTCTTCAGCAGCTGGAACATTACTAGATGTAGAAATGTGTCTTTGCTTCTGTGCCGGTTTGGCCAAAATCTGGTAATATAGCCCCTGAGAGAAAACCAGGTTGCAACCACCCTTCCCCCCCACAGGGTTCGGGAAAAAAGGAAATTTTGCCTCGAAGGAAAATGAAAGAGATAAAAACTATTTATTTTAACAAACACACAGGAAAAGGATAATGATGCTAAATANCGCCAAGAGGCAAAAAAAACAGCTGGCTGAAGAAAGAGCAAGCAGGGTGCTCCCTTCGTGCCTTCCGCAGTCAGACAACAACTGAGGAGTGTAATCTCTGTGTCCTTGAGAAACTGCTTTGGAGAGTTCGTCTGGTTTTTTTTCAATCTCAGTTTAAAGGCACAGAAAAGGCACAATATTACTTTTTGGGCATAGAGCATGATAGGGGATACACATGATAGAGTCACCCCAAGGCAGCTTCTATGAAGAAAAATGATGATAAAGTAGGAAGCATAAAGCTCTGCTGTTACGATGGAAGAAATGCAGATGAGAAAGATGGTTTAATTTTTTTTTCTACTAGATCTAAGTTAAGAATATTACCCATAACACTACATAATTGAATTAGTATATTGAAATCTTGGTATTAATTCCAAAGTATGAGTGAAAGGCTTAGTGTTAAAAGGCTGCTAAAACTTAATTTCTCCTAAGTGGGATTTGAAGGAAAGAACCATTAGCTTATACCTCTGGGGAAATGAAATATTTGTTCAAAGTATGAGAATAAAAGATGAAGTCTGGTACACAGAGGTTGTTTACCAGTTGCTTTTTGTTTGTTTTCTTGCTTTTTGCTGTTCTGTTGGTTTGGGGTTTTAATTTATTTGTAGTTGCCGTTAGGCAAACCTCTAGTCACTTCTCCATAAATATCTGTGGTTCTTGCTGGAGTGATTTACCAAATCTGAGACTTGTAAGCAACTGAGAAATTGGATGAGATAAAAGAAACACTAAGGTGAAATGCCAATGGTCTCTCTGCTACACTTCTCTAATATTTGGTTTTGATGTGCTTCCTCTCTGACTTATCAGGTGTAAATCACTCTACCAAGAAATTGTAACTTTATCAGTGCAAATAAATGTGATTTTTTTTCTGCAGGATTGGAGTTTTGATTAATACTTCTTACATCTCTCAAGTAAAAGAAGAAGAAAAGTCAAAGACTTTTCCAAACACTAAAGAAACGTCTCCTTCCAGACAGGTTTGGTGTTCCCTACAAGAAGCTACAAATTGATGCTTAAAAATTAAAAATAGCATCTCTTCTGCATCTATGACATACTATACTTTTGTGTGCTGGCTGTTTAATGCAAACCAAATAAAATAAATGAAAATCAAACTGGTTAATATGTGAACCTTCTCTCACTGGTCTCTGTTGTTAACACTGCTTAGCTTAGGTAAACAAATAGTAGCATGTGTACAGTTAGTGAGCTTGCCTTCTTACGTCTATAATACACGTTTATAATGGAAGCAATATCATATAGTATTTAAATCTGACATTAAGTGTTTGGCCTAGAAGATGGTCTTTCTTTTATTTAAGTGCCATTACTTTTATGTAGTCCATTTTCATTGCATTTAGTCCCATTTTAGTAATAATGTTTGCATGATTTACCAGGAAAATGCAATCTTTGCCCTGAATGGCACAGTGCAAGAAAAAATGGAAGCTGTTAAGAGCCTGAATGGCAAAAAAGTATTATTGACCTACGCTGGCAGCCATGTGTTTCAATTATTTTCAAGAATCCATTTGTCAAATAAGTGAAGCAATGTGGGACGTCAAGTTCAAGCTGGGGTTAGTGCCTTTCTACAGCTGATATGATGTATCTTCTGTAGCCATTTAATTGAATTACCCAATTTATTTTTCAAGCAACAATGCTCTACCAAGAGCCATGACATTAAACAATTAAATACTAGTTTAAAAGTCTGCATTTTGTGTAGTTCATCATTTCTCTGCAGCAGACAGTTGGCCTAGGGCTGTGTTGCATTCTGTTACAGTAGAAGCTTAGTGTCTCAGGGAACACCCATCCTGTCCCAAATAGCCAAATTTTGAGACCAGTATGCATGGAGAATGTGCATGTCCATTGCCTGGCTAGTATTATAAAAGCTGTATTTTTAATTTTTGAGGAAATGAGAAAGAGTTACTGTTGATTTGTATGCTTCAAGAACTTCTGGATTTCTGGTTTGGAGACCAGAAATTCAGAAAAGGGACTAAAATAAAAAAATTATTAGCAAAATATTAAGGGAAAGGCTGCTCTAAATTGCAAAACTTTCTATAAATTTTTGCAGCAGTAAGATTTATACCGTCTTTGTCACCTTGATCAAATAGTGTGGGATTTTTGCTTTCTTTTTTTTTAACTTTTTATTGGAAATTTTTTGCCTGTAGTGCAGTAAGAGAAGTAGTTGTTTACCTGGGTGCTCATACAGTGCACTAGTTTGCATACATATTCTTCCACAAATATTTAAAATAATTTCACCAATTTTACTGAAAAATAAGTTGAGGAGCTGAGAGGTCTCTTTATTTCTTTGTGTTTTCCAGTGTTACTTGAAATTAATGAAAATAATTTTTTTAAAAAATTTTAGATGTTTTCTTTTGTTGTATACATATAGATATATATTTTTATATTAGAAGCATAATTACTGAAACAGAGGGAACAGTAATGACTCTTTTTTTTTTCAATTAACATTCAACGATTAAATTTTAATATGGTCAGGGAATTGTTCAAAGACTTTTGTATGGGATACTGCACCTTTAATTATCTGCCCTCTGGTGCCAAGCCTTTTCTTTGAGTGCTTCCATAAAAGCTTATTGCAGCTAGTTATTGAGCAAATTAGTACTTGATTTTTGGTGAAAAATGTCTTTATTAGTCCTAAAACCAGAGTCACTGTGCATTCCCAGAAGGCGTGATTTTGTTTGATGAATAAATCTAGTAATTATCCTGCTGTTAGGGCTGTACTGCAAATGTCATAAGCAGATAAACAGAAGGAGTAAGCCTTCCGTAAATTCTCTAATTATCTATGTTGGATTACTTATTGCCTGCAGATGATTTATGAGCATATTGATATATCCTTAAGTATTTTCATTTGAGTTCACAGATGCAAATAATTAAGGCAGTAGTAATTTGCAAAAGAAAGTGGCAGGTCAGGGTCATCTCATTATAAAACTTGTGCTCGTGTTCATGCTATTGGAGAAGATATAGGTATTAGCTCTTTGACTAGGCTTCCTGCTTTGACATCTTTAGCATTGCCTTTCATTTTTAGTATAATTCCCAATTTTATGTAAATGTGTCTCGGACCTCAGTTTTCTTAGATACCATCAGGTCAAAATAGAGATAATTGTCAGATTGATTTCCGATACCCAAAATGTATGTGAACCTGGAGAACCACACTGGAAAGTGTTTAGATAATACAACTAATGGAAGATGGTAATTTTCTTCAACTTACTATTGTTTAAATGTTGAGTTCATGCTTTTGCATCACATCATGTTAACTCTTCTTATATCCCGTGGTGTAGTCAGTGTGGCTGAAATAAAGATTTCACCTTTCTTTCTCAGAGAAGCACAAAGAATGTATAGATCCCTTTATGTAGAAGCATACCAGTATAAAAAAATTGTTATATAACCAAACTCTCTGTGTATGTAGCAGGAGGAAGGTCCTTTTCTCCATTTCAGCTGTTAAGGGAAGTTTCTGCTGAATACTCAAGATATGGAGAATTTGCTTCCGATAGTAAAAAGCAGCTGAGTGAAACCACTGGAAAAGCCTGTGCTATGCAATGTGTAGCATACCTTATCTCTAGATGTATCTGGGTTTTGTGTGTTGATATTTGCATGTATTTCTCTTGTCACATGCCTGTTCATCTATCTGCCTAATAGTACACAGACACTTTGGCCTAAGGCATAACAGACTTTGCAGGTGATGTTTTCAGTTTTACTTAAAAGGTGAGGCGGTGGAAACCAGCATGATTCATGGGGTAAGGATTTAAGACAGTGTAACAATGGCAAAAATGTGTATTTAGGACTGTTGCAACTACTTTTGCTCAAGGCTGATTGAAAGAGTTCTCTTCATCTGTTGTAATAACTATTTTAATTTAGTTTTGCTTTAGTAAGCATATTTGAAGAGACTTTAACATGGGGAGGGGGGAACTGACATTTACAAGTTTCTATTGATATACTGAATATTTAATCTTCCAGATGTACTCCCGTCATAATAACTTACTTCAGCAGAACTCATTTTCAGAAAACACACTAATTACATGAAGCTGGATCATTCTCAAATGATACAGTGGCAAGTTTAACTGAAAATTCTTCTGAAATTTTTAAAACAGATATTTTGGAATATGCCCCAGGAATTATGATAGTGGTTATCGTGCTGTTTGATGTGTTGCCCCTGGAGTTTTATTATATAAATAAGACTAAAAGAATAGTACTTATTCTTTTTGTACAAAACCTTTGTTGCATGGTTATGTGATTTTGAACTTGTTTGTGGAGATGCAGAAATGGGACAGTATTGATCTACCAGGCACACATAAAATGCGAGTAAATGAGATAAATAATGTGAGTTTGAGATTATCCTTAGTCTAGTCTAGGAAACCTGACCTTTCTGATAATTTCTTCTGGGCACAAAAAACTTAGATGTCACTTTAAGTATTGTTGCATAAAGATATATGGATTAGATAGAATTGTACACTTTCTTTCCTATCACCTGCATACCATGGATCTGTTATCTTTATGGACAGGAGATGTTGTGCTATTAGAATATTCTCCTTTAACTCAGTTTTCTCCTCAGTCTGACTGACCTTACTGCACTCAACATTTGTTGTTTAAAAGGCTTCTTTTGCAGTTCGTGATCAAACCTTTAATCTTTTTTTAGAAATATTAACTGCTTCTCTCCAGAGCCACAACATGTTTGTAAAAAAAAAGATGGTTTATTGCAAAGACCAGAGGGATCATTGATTTTCAGAAAGACTGTTAACAATCAGGAATTAAATACTGAAATCTGTCTAGCCACCACTAATCAGCTAAACCTCACATGCCGTCAGATAATGTGTCAGAATTTTCATAACTCATGTTGCAGATGATCTGTCCAAATAGACAAATCTTGCTTCCTTGGGAACATCTGACATAAACTGTTGTTATTGCTGTTTTTAACTTAGAATACCAAGGTGATTTTTAGATACTTTTTTTTACTTCTCCTCTCATAGTAACATTAGTAATTTGGCAGCCAGCAATAGCTAGAACATGTGAAACAATTAGTGTACAGTGATTTTAGGATTTTGGGAGAATTTTATTTGAACAGTCAAATATTTTAATCAATTTGGTGTCTCTCCCACTGTGTTCTTATTCTGTGCTCCAATTTAATAGCATTTATTGTAGCTTATGTTTATACAAACCTTCTTTTGGGGTATATGTTTGTGGATGTGCATGTAAACTGAGATCAAATTTCCATCCATATTCTATCAGTGCTTTGTTGGGTCAATTAATAAAAACAGGAATATGTGATCTCTGACCAATTACTGTATTTATGGAAAATCAAATATGAAAGCTTACTATTTACAAAAATCTAGTAATAAAGGATTGTAATAGTTTTGAGATATCTATTCAAATAAATAAAATGTTCAAATATAGCATGAACTCATGAGGGGTGAATGTGATCACAATGTTAATCAGAATTAGTTGCTTGAAGTAATTACCAGGAACTATTTTACTTTTTATATCTGTGTATGTAGTGTGTGTTTCATAGGACCTTGAAAGTATTCATGATCACCTCCTTTGCTGTCAACAACTTCTTAAACTACTGCCTGGTTCACAATGAAGAAATGTGCAGTAAGACTAAAATCCTCTTTCTAATGAGTGCTTTATTTGTGGATGAAGGAGGAATGGAGTCTACAAGGACCAGAGGTTTTATTATTTCGGGTGTTTTATTTAACAGTTAAAGTCTGATGGCCAGGAAGCCAAAAGGAATCAGCTGCGATGTGGAATTGTTAATTGGTCTCTGTCACTGTCTTTTATCAGGCATTATGCGAAAGCTAGCCTAGATGAGTGGCTTTTTGGTTTTATGAGACTTAATAAAACTGGGCTCTGCTTACTAAAATTAGTTTCATAAAGGTCAGATAGGTATTCTAAAATGTCTCTCCCAGTTCGTGCGGAAGGTGCTGACAATTTACTTGTAAGAAAATTATAAATATCCAGGTGCAGTGTTTTAAAAGCATTTAATATCTAATTAATAAATTACATATTACATATATTCAGACGAAAACCCTGAAAAGCAAAAATAATAGTGGTGGCCATATTTAATTATAATATTGGTAGTATTTATTACCACTCAGAACTGTTTCATTTAAAGTCTGTGCATCAAATATGGGAGTGGGAATTATGCATTAATAGGTCAGTTTATGCAAGGGTTTTCTTAAATTACTCTATTTCATATTTTCAGTTTTGAAATTTTGTCACAATTTCTTTTCATTTTGGTAGTAATACTTTAAAACATAGAGATTTATATATATTAGTGTATTTGGTTTTAAAATCAGTGAGTGTCATTGAGTCCACTTTACTTCAGGACTAATTATATACTGACTGTGTATTTGCAGTTAATAAGCTTAGATACTAGGGGAAAAATCAGTAAAAAAGATTACACCACAGATAATTAATAAAAATCAATTAGTTTGTTAATGAGTACTCTGCCATTACCCAAGGTGGCAGAAACCAGCTGGGGAAAAAAGAAGCATCCCTGAATAGGACATTTTAGATGCCTGAGATCTGCTGAGAATTTCAAAGGAAATGACTATAAGAGGCAGCACTACTTGGGTTAAAACTGGCTAAATTTCCGCTAGAGACTTCAGGTCCTCTAGCTAATAAATCTACTAAAAATGTGATTCACCTTTAGTGTGTGCTATAAACCATCTTCTGATGCCTTAAGTACATTGCTCACTGCCCTGTATTAAAAACAAACCCCATAGTTGTAAATGTCAATGACTAGGATTGTTAGAGTTCTTGCATCTCCTCGCTTTAGTGTAAAAGCTGGAAACACCCATTACCTCTTAGATGACTTTAGGATAACATTTTGCATTCAGATATATAAATGGCATAAAGTCAAACATGATCTGGCAGCGAAATGCAAAATGCCTTCAAAACGTCCTTGGAATAAAATGGAAAAGTTCAATGGCAATGCTTATCCATTTGTAAGTATACTTCTGTAACAAAATCTGTAACATGTTTTCCATCACCTTTCTTTTACTTTGTCTCTCCGTTGCTAGGCCATGGTAAATTTAATCAAACTCTATACAGAACTGAAAATTATAATCCATGCACACACTGTCAGCCACATTATTTACTTAATTTTATCTTTATTTTCCTTTTTTCTTTGCATGGATATATCTGGAAAGAAGTAGGTATTTCTACAGCAAGAGAGAAGAAGGTGCTTGGATCTGTAATCATTGTATATAATCCAAATCTTATTTTTCTTGTCAGGAAGCAATGGAAAATAACTGTGTGTGGAGTTTAAAGTATTGACCTCACTAGAGGTCAAACTCATTGTATTGATCAAGAGAGATGTACACCAGAACAAGAGAATTTCTCATTTTTAAAATAGTTGTAGATGGTTATAAACTATTGCTTCAAAAATATTTTCTCTGTCAGAGAACTTCTATTGTTGTGTACAATACAGACATGAAGCAAATAAGTACAGTATTTTTATGTTACTATACTACTGCAGTAAGTATACTGTTTCTCATTTAAAGTACTTTCAAACATACAGCTGTCATCCTGTTTTGGTAAACTTGGCTTGGAGTTCACTGTGAGCAAGGTGCACAGCAGATGATCTGAATGAATTGAAGTCCTAACGATTGACTGATAAAACTTAATTTGTTTTCAAAACATTGTGATTTTAGGGTTGGAGAGACAAACACCACTTGCTTTTGAACCATTGGAAAGACATTGTAATGTTTAAACTTCTGGGTTGGTAGTCAAGAATAATTCTGTATACTTCTGACTGACTGGTTTTCATTATTTCTGTATGTGTAGGTTTTCCTTTATTGGTATCACAATATTTTAAATCTTTATATGAAAATCTACTTTTAGATAATATGAACTGCTTTATCTAATTAAATTTTAGTTAGAAGAATTCTTTATTCTCTATTCTTTCTCTTGAATGTGATATTTCAAATCTGGTGAGTTATTAAACACTAGGATTGATTATGTTGTTTTATATGACCATGAGTTATCTAAATGACCTTTTAAAAATTACTGTCTATTTTAACGCATAAGCCTAACAGATAAAATACCATTGCCATAACTTCCTCATTAAACTGCTTGCCATCACAAGCATTTCCTCATTAAGCTGTGTACCTATGGCAGATAAATGCTGTCAGAACATAATCTTTGTATCAAGTTACAGATTCAGATAAGGTACACTCATTTTGAAAAAACAGAACAGAAAAGCTTCGTATTTACATAATTATCTCAGTTTCCATATAAAGCATCTCAGTTTTGAAGAACGTGTGCTAAGCTTATTGCTTTTCACATATAACACTGCTGTGGAAGCAGCAGAGAGTTGTGAATGATGGTGGTCTTGGAAATACGGTGTACCTTTACTATTTTTTGTGGCAGAGTTAAATTTTACATTTTTAACCTCCAGTTATGTAGCAAGCAATGGACTACAGTGTGATTCTTGGCACTCATTAAACCTTGATTACCTTTTCCATCAAGCAGAAGGAGCAGGTCCTTGGCATTTATTAGCTATTGATAACTATCTGAGGCCAGTGAGGTACAGCACTTTGTATTATTAGATGTTGCCATTGAAGTTTCAAGCGATATCAGGCTGAGAGGTATCCAGCAACAGAATGTATGAGCATGTTTAATTTCAAAACTGAGACCACAGTTTGCTTAATTATATATAGCTTTTCAGATTTATGAAGACTTCTCAGTGTGCATAAATGAAGTCTGTGAATGTTCATCATACTTCCATGGTATTTGCATGCATCATGAAATATAATGCATCATGTAAGGTAATAGCAGTGTTATATGGATAATATTATTCTTAATGTACATATCGCATGCTTGATATTTTATATTAATATCCTAGAAAACCACTTTTCCTAACACTATGGATATTTGAAACTAAGGGGTGTGAGAAAATAGCATGTTACCAACACCACTCTACACATTCTGTCTCTCTGGGTATAGAACATAGATTCAAAATATGTCCTGATTGTACATTATTCTTCATGTGTAAAACTGAGCATATTACAGAACTATTAAAAAAAGCATCATGACAATTTGTCAGTAAGAAGAGTTTGATAAAATTAACACTTAGGTTTAACTGAAAAAAAAATCATGGCAACCCTTTTGTAGCTGTGATAATCTCTGGAGGAAAAATGGGCAAGATTTTAGAAAAACTATTATCCTTAACTCTCTGTCTTATTTAGGTAGATGACATGCTTCAAAAATTAATAACTTGTAATTTTAGTTCTCTTAGTCCTCCACTCCTAACAATATCATTCTGCCCAACAAGCATTGTCTCTTTTTACAAACCTTGCAATAATGGAGTACCTTATTCACGGAGTGTTATTTCCTCAGTTTATGACCAACATCTGAAAAGAGGTAACTGCGATTTCTGATGACTCTTTCACTGCTTACATGTAGACGAAAGTTTAGTTTTCTTAATGGTTTTCTGTTTCTCATGCCACATTAAGAGCTTTTTAGACATGGGTATTCCCTGGACTACCCATTCTTCTGGAGAAGTGTATATCTAACTTTAAAAAAGCTCTTAAACCTTGCTGAATGGAAGCCTGATGGCTAGTACTGCTTTTCTCTGCTTTCCCCCCTTTCCCAAAAGAAAGTTAACAGCTAAACTACTGATCATCTTTTGGACAAACTGTACCAAATGCAATCACATTCAATTCAAGGTATATCTTGAATTAAATGTTTCATCTTATTCTGCTTTGGTAGATGGTGACGAATGCTGTTTTTCTGGGTTTTGTGGCTGTGTGGGTTTTTTTTATTCAGGTATCTTGTTGCTGCTACCATGCATCATTGATGGAAATCACTTTTCTGTGTGCAAGCAATATGTTAAAGTTAGAAGATCACTTTGAAATAGGCTGCTTTAGACCTGCAGAAGAGGGAGTTGTGGGGATTTCAGGCAGATAAGCCATGAGCTGTTAGCAGCTCCTAGTGATGCTTTTTTGCTTGTCGTAAAATCATGAGCCAGACACGGTTAGGGTGATAAAAAGGGGTTACCTTTAAAAGGATCCTTAGGTGACAATGTGCCAGGTGGAAAACACCGAAGATGCACACGTAGTGTAACGCATATACTATTTTTATAGGTTTTGCAAATTAGCATAGCTGACAAGAATCCCAATTGGAGACATACATGGTGAGGTAATTCCTCCCTAGGTCAACTGTTTTGAATCCCCTCACCTCCTCTAGACAGGAACTAAAATCTGTTTATGAAAATGTGTCTTGAAGACCTGTGTTCAACCTTGGTTCCCAGGAAGAGCCAAGATAGGATAGGAGCCTTGGACCCCCAGCTTAGAGCCCCTGGAATGTGTTTTGTCTTTCTGCCTATCAGGGTAGGGAAAAGTAGTGGAGCATACTACAAATACAATAATAGGCTACAAAGCTACAAATATATGTGGAAAAAATATAGAGAATATATAAAAGAAAAAAAAAAGCAAAAAATCAATTCAGCATCACTAGTAACTCTCTCTCTGGATGTGCCCAAATTCTTCCTTTGTTTATTCAATTTTATTCAGTTTCTCTAACTGCGGGGTATGGTAAGTCAGTTCATCCAGATTTGTGTCTCTGGACACATGCTAGCAACCTTTCATGCATCTCTGGTAGAGCTGGGACTGGACTTGGGGTGAGGCAGGAGCATAAAATTTGTTTCTGGTGATGTTTTGAGTGTCTAGGCAGAAAGACTGGAAGGTGAATTAAGGAGAAACATGTTTCAAATTTTGGTCTCATGAGTTTTCATGCTCTTCAATATTCAAGATGTAAAAACAGTGCACAAAACATAACACAACGAGTTTTTACCTATTGCTGTGTAAGTAGAACCTTCCTCATACCACATGATTTTCTTTCAATTTAGCTTGCATTTTGCTAAAGAGGCAGCGTTAACTTTGAACTCCTTTGGAGAGCTGTGGATTGATATTTCAAAGGAAAACACTTAAAACAAAATAAACTCATGCAGCCTTTTAGTGATGATATATGAAAGATTAAAGTTCAGGACCCTTTTCTGAACCAAGCAGTGACAGAATTTACTTGATGTCAGATTTTTTACGTCAGCCATCTGCTGTGTGTGGCTACTGGACAGGGAGTTTGGGGCATTAGTGGCAAACGCAACAGTCATGGTTATGTTGGTCATTTTGTTTCAACCCAGAAATCCTACAGTGTGCCTAAAGAAAGACTGATCAAAACTTAAACACTCTGTACTCTGAAATTAGTTTTGACATCTGAAAAAAGCTGTGCTGAATATATTCTCAATTTTTTTACAGAGCTTTTAAGCTTCTTCTTTTAAGAATTTTAATTACTTCAAAGTACTTTGAACCTAGAATTGTGATCAGCAGCATCTAAATAAGTAACATCAGTGATTTTCTAGCTTGCTACAAATCATGTTGGCAATTTGCAATAAAATATCTACAAGCTATTGAGAAAAGCAACAATCCTTTTCATCTATTATTAGTCAACCATTTACTAGTTCTAGGACTAAAGTTTATCTCTTCCACTTTTTTCATAGGTTTTTCTAATTGCTTTATGCTATTCAGTTTCTTCATCTCCATCCTTCACCTCAAATAGAGAAGCACCTTTCTCAAAGAGGCTTGTCAATCCAGATTTTACACATCTGAAGTTCTGCAGTTCAGAAGATCAGATTATGTCCAGTTGAGTCCCAAGCCTCCAATACAAAACCACATTTTTCATTTTCTTATTTAGCAATGACTTCAAGTTGTATTGAGAGATAAATTAGTATGTGCTTAAAGTAATAGGAGCACTCCACTGGAGGTCAATGTGTTTTGTGCTGCCACTGTACTTCATCAAACATTAGATCTCTATAATATAGAGAGTATAGGATTAACAGAAGTAGGAACATGTTCATTAATGAAGAGCAAAGCCATGCCTTAGCAAAAAAACCAACTATACCAGCATTTGTAGAAGCTGACTTGAACAGAAATTGGTTGTAGATTCTCCATCTGCCAGTGAGATTGCATAAAATTCTGGTTGTGTCACTGTATTAAGATATAGCAGAAATTAAAATGAAAGTAAGAAAAGGCAAAGGTAAAGTGAAAGATCTTGCTATTAGGCCACTGCTTTGATCATAAGGTTTCAACTATATCTATCATCCTACATCTGTGAATCTGTATTAAAAGGTTAATGAAGTTTTGTACCTTTTTGGACTTATTATAGCTAAACTGCTGTATCAGCAAATATAGGGAATTTAGCACTCTGTGATTTATCAGGAAACTGGTATTGTAAAAAGAGTAGAAAGTCATAGAATTTATTTTCAAATATATCTTAACACAGTTCTTAGAGGAGTAACATGTTAATAGTGTTGCAAAGGGCTGCACAATACTCCTCATATATTCCTGGGGATGAAAGAGCTTTTTTTAAAAAGAAACTTTCTTGTTCAGCAGCTGTAGTGCTGTGATTTATATACAACTTGTAGACTTTAGCAGCAAATGCACATCATTTTAATGATTTCAGCAAGACAACTGGCTTGCATCAGTCTTGTAGTGCGAAGCTCATATCATAAGACTGTGCATGTAATAGTGATACTGTCATGTGTTAAATGAGAATAGCTTGAAGTATTTTTTTTTTAAAATTGAAAGGTTGTGGCAGTAATAAAAAGGTTGAATGGTAATGTCTCTAATTGAACAGTAAGGCCTCTTTCCTATTAAGTCACTCTTTCATCTGTCTTTTTAATTATTGCATTATCATTTTGTACTGCAGTTCGCAATGAAACGACCATTTGTGTTTAAGTGAAAGCTAATTATTAGGACTGAATTATTGTGCAGTTTATTGATCCCTATGGTGGATTAAGGGCTTTAAGTTCGTCTAGACAGAATAGTTAGCAAAATGACAAAAGGAAACATATAAGACCCTTGGGAAGAATCCCCACGCTCCATAAGCAATTAATGCCTGCCAGGTAATGGAATTTAAGTTTATACTAAATCTAGCAGTGCTTTGACATTTCAGCTGCCTTATAAACACATTAGTCTAATGAATTAAGACTTATGAATTGTGTTGATATACAAGTAGGAATAGTTGCAAATGTTAGATATTTTTAGCCCTCAATTGAAAAATGACTACATTTCTTTCTGAATTTGATGAAAAATGAAATGTGTTCTGTGTAATGTTTATCTCTGTTCACCCTGCTCTCTGTTGATGGATGTGCATTAACAATTTCCATTTCCCAAAGAAAACTAATCTCTCTTATGCATGTGAAAGGTATGTAGTGAAAAACCAAGAGGAAAAAACCCTCCCCCCAAAAAAACAACAAACCAACTCCAAACACAATACTGCTGAGTAAGAAGCCAAACAGGTCATTCATCTCAGTGCTGGGCAAGTTTTAAAGCCATCTATCATTATCTTGATGGGAAAGGCACAGCTTGAGCAGAGTATACAGCCCTTTGTTATTTGTAAAAACCCGTCTCTGAGTGGACTGTGAACAGACAAGACAAAGTGGTTTTACTGGATCCTCTTTTCTTATACAACTTTTTGTTTGTAAGAGGTCTGTTATCAAAGACTTTACAGGCAACACACCAGCCAGGAGATCTGTTCAAAGGAAACAAGATGGCTTTTAATGACACATTACAGTCCTACGACTTTGCATCAAATACTTTATTTTATATAATTTTTTCTGATAAGTCTCTTTTTGAATTTTGTACTTAAAATTATTCTTTTTTTTTTTTTCCTCCTAAATCCAGAAAGAGTGACATTTGGGAAGACTGGTAAAATATGGTTCTCTAAGAACATACGATCAAGACTCAGGACATGGGTGCTCTCTCCTTGATTTTCTTTGTGATTTGCTCACAATATTGATTAACCCAGGTTGGGGTACATCTCCACTGCAACTCATGTTTTGGGTTCCCTCACATTTCAGAGAGAGATAATTGGTCTAAGAGGGAGCCAGGCTATGTGGTGCCTCCCAAGACCTGGTTTGCATCTACCCAACAGGAATGTGACTGGAGTAACTGCGTGTATTTGTTCATATGGGAAATGTGCTGTCTGCTTTTCTTCCCATTACTGCTGCCTTTTTCTTTTGAATTACTAGAACGAAGTTTCCAGCCTAAAAGAAGTCTTCTGTTTTGCTCATCATTGTATAACACTCATAGTGTGTTATCTCAGTGTCATCACTGCTTGATGCTGCTACCATTTTTAAGATAAATTAAGTCCATAATTTTTGCCCCTCCAAAACCCACAAAAAAAAACAGAAAAAAAGGCTAAATTATGTAGTTTATGATTTGATTCTTGATTAAGTTTCATTCTAATATTTAATCTCGTTTTTGTCCTACTTAATAAGTACATAGTGTTACTAAAACTTAGGTTGTAGTAGAATATTTGGTAATCTAGGAGAGTTTTAGATAATGTAATCACTATTCCCGATTATTTATTTCTGGAGGGGGAAAATAAAAAAAAGCTGTCTAAATAAGGAATTCTGTCCCCTGAGACAAAAAGGAAGAAATATATATTTTGCTATATTCTGAGTGTTTGCTTGAAAAGATTGGGAAAAAACCCAAACCAATACTACGTAACTTAAAGTAAGAAAATACTCACTAAATAATGACTTGATCATCTGCATCACCAGTGAGGAATAATTTGAGAAGAAGAGAATGCTTTTAGGGAAGGGCCTACCCTTAAGTGTCTTTTATGCAAAAAGAGGTTGCAAAGGTAGTGGTAACTGTTGTCTTAAAGTCTAGTCTGAATTAGACAAGCTTGTCCAATAGGAGAACTTCTATAATGTAGCTAATAATTAGTCTGAACACATTATTTTCCTCATAAAATGGTGTCTATGTATTTTCTAATTTGTGGTATAACTGAGGCATAACATAAAACTAATCTATATGTAATTCCTTAAGTCAGCAGTGGTTACCTCTTGTACAACTTGTATTCATTCCGCAAATTACCAGCAAAAATTTAATTTTTGTTTGTTGCCAGAAAAGACAGTTTATTGCGTGGTTTGGAGAAAAGTCTAGGAAACTACCGAGATGACTGCAGCTGTGTAGGACCTTGAGCAAGTTAATTCCTCTGTGTATGTCTTCTATCACTGAGGTATTTTGATTATTTTTCCCCTTTTATTTGCCATCAAAGCAAATGGAAAAGGTAGAGAAACTCCTAAATGTTGTGTAACTCATAAATGCATGTAAAATACTTCAAGATTCAGATATTGCACCTGTTTAAACATCAGCAAAAGATCTCAAACATGATTACTGTACCTGATGCTACTCCAGTTCTCACTAATTTAATAACTGAGGAAGTCAACAGAGTCCTTGAATCTAGTGAGCTGGCTATTTCAGCCTTTTTCCCTCAGTGCGAAAAGAATATGCACTATTTAAATTAGTGTCCTGAATATGCCCTGTTTGCTAACTGTCCAACCATGCAATGCCTTTCATTATTGAATCCAGTTCCTCGAATGAATATGATAGAAGACATGCTGGCTGATGGGCTTAGATTAGCAATGAACCTAGTAATTGTCCGGAAATATATATTTAATTCATAAAATGTCTTAAATCATGACATAATGATGGGGAGGTTTTTAAAAGAAAATGAAATACTAGTAATCACAAAATAATTGAGAATGTTGGAACTATTATTTTTCCTGACAGTATAAAACTTTTTTACCATTTCTTTGACAATATGTATAATTTTCATTATATTCACATATGTAAAATAAATTTAAATTAATTTACATAGCAATTTTTCTAGAAAGCCACTGGAGTTATAGAGATAGGTCAAAAGAATGAAAATAATGCATTGAAATTTGTCTTTTTGTAAGAAAATTAAAATTTTTACAGAAGTAATATAACATAGGGTATGTTATTACATATAGTATAGGTTTTAATATATATACCCATAATATGATCTGGCATAATAAGATGAAATTAAGGCTAGGGAGATTAATGCTGGCTGTGTATTTTAAAAAAAAATAGAACATCACTGGCTGTCTCCAATTAGGTTGTGGAATGTTCTTCCAACATATATTGTTGAAACCATGACATACATCTGATATTTCTAATTGCACTGAGAAATATTATATATGTAGTAGAAAATATTTGTGTCATACATGCTGGTCCTGCAAATCTTACGTTGTCCATTGGTCTTTCATTTTTCCTGTGTTCTAATTTACCTATAAAGAAATTTTTAAGTATCTGGCCTCAAATTTCAAATTCACTCAGGATTTTAAATTGCTGTCACTATTTCTTGGAGCAGTGGAAGTTGATGAGTCTTGATTTGTTGTTCTAACAATGAAGCTTGTCCCAGGCCGGGACAACTGCTTTCTCTGATAAACCATAACCAGTTTCTTTCTCTGGTTGATTTTTAAGTTGTCTGATTATAAGATTTATTTGGCTGCACTGGGTAATGGGATGTCAGCATAGGAGTGTGGTGAGTCTAGACCCTTTTGTCTTGCTTAGTCTTCTTAATAAGATGAATCATGGCTCATCTGTGGATGAAGATGAAAGCTTTATACTTTCTTATGTTTTGGGTTTCACTATGAAGACTGAGAAGCCTTTTGATTTTTTCCCCTTTAAATTTACAAACTTTTTCTGTCACTATCATAAGTATTTCTGTCCTTCTAAAACATCTTAATGACTTTCAGTGTTTCCAAGACTCTCTTCAGTGCAGGGGTGCTTGTACCACATGTAGTAGAGCTACTTTATAAGAGAAAACAATTAAATGTGGAATAAATGTCTTCAGTTTTGAACAAGCAGGAAAATTCTCAGTTCCAAATGTCTTCCCTGATGCTCACTGAACCCTAAAATAGGGGTTTATCCTGGAGTGCCTTCTGAGTTGTAATTGTCATTGCAGCAACCTGCTCTTTTTACTACTGTTATTCAAAGTACTCTGACAGTTTTCCTTCATCGTATTAGATGTTATACTCTTATGCTTAGGTTGCTGTTTGGTATTCCAGGCAACAGAAGAGTTGATCTATTTATGGCATATATCAGATTCTTCCACTCTCAATTAATCTAGTGGGCTTTACAATTCATATAAAAACAGATTTCTCTGAATCACACAAAGAGTGAGTTTGACTGACTGTAACCTATGAAATAACATTCATGTTTTCTTTTGGTTTCTGGTATGGACATGATTTTAAGTATTCAATGCTGATGTGAACTACTCCTCTGAATTTTTCTGCACTGGACATTCATGTCCACATAAATAGTGTGTAATAACTCCAAGAACCTTATGACCCAATTAACACTGACTTAAAAAGGCTTCTATTCTTCTGCTGCAAATCACTGTATCTTCCTTAAATTCCAATGTTTCCACCATAAATTATTTTAAAAATAATGTTCAGATATGGACTTACATATTCTTTAGGGAAAGAAACAGCGTATTACTTCCTCAGAAACAGAAAATTGCTATCTAAAATATCAAAGAAAAACTTTGTAACTGTACTTCTACTTTCTTTATAATTCTAGGAAAAAAATTGTGGAAATATGAATTTATTCGTGTTGCTAACTTCAGGCATCCTGAAACTTTGCAGAAAATAAGACTGTGAAAGCTAAGACTGTGAGCTAATCTCTTAGAACTAATAAAATCATACAGAACTCAGATGAGTGTGGAAATTAGGTGCCTACTGCACTGTAACCTCTGTCTGCATTATTAACTAGTGTAAGATTGTATTAGAAATAGACTGCTCTCTCCAAGAGCTGATATGAATTAATTTATCATAGAAGGACAGAAACCTCAGATTATATTTCGATAAACATTCCAAAGTTTGAATGCAAAATTGAATCTTCTATGCACTTCATGCTGTGGCTTTCCTGACGCTGTTTTTCCTCACTGGCTATTCCTCCCAGCACTTGATTGTTCCACAGTTTGAATTGCCAACCCACCTGTGTCAGTCAGAGGATGTTGTGGAGGAGTTCAGCCCTTCCATTACGCTAAGACAAGGAAATATGCAGCTTACTTCATCAACCATATATGACATTCAGCTGGTGTAAAGAGAAAGAGCACAACTGAGAAATTGCGCATCACTTCTAAAAGGAATGGATGCTCTTGGTATCTGACTCTGTAGAGTCACTTTCCTCTTGCAGACATACAGCTTAACACTATAAAGTAGACCTTTAAAGAGCCATTAATGTGCTGTCAAGCCAAAAAGAAGTGTTTAACTACATGACAATTTTCAAATTGTCCTATTTCAGACAAACCAAGTCCAACCTCATAATCTGAAGTTATTCCTGAAATCTCAAGGGGTTTTTTTCCCATTTATATATCACTGAGTAATATGTTTTGGTTTCATATCTGATCACATATGAAGACAAAATAATGTCTTTCTGCATTCTTTTCTTTAAAGGGAAAATTAATTCTTTATAGCCTTCAAAAACAAGCACTGCTTCTTCTCTTTCAAGTGAGAAAGAAATATCTTCTCCTTCTACATTTATAAGAGTTCCACTTAAAATAAAGAATTCTTATGTTATTTTTTATTTTTTTTGAAAGAGGCAAGGCCATGAAGCACATCATATCTGCCACCAAATGTGCACAAATCGCCTCAGATTCTAGGTATGAATCTGCCTACTTGTTTCTGCTGCCTATCTGCATAGTTCTCAGTTCTTGATACCTTTATCTCTGTTCATAATGCTCATAAAATCTGTAGCTGTGTTATAAAGGGAAATCCAAGGGCTTTGAAAGAATTAGAGTGGAGTGAGATCTGCACTCAGGTAGGATGCACAAAAAGCTCTATTTCTGTTTTGTGCAGTTCAGTCTAGTCTCCATTTTCCTTGTATAATATTTACTGGCAAAGTGGTAGCTGCACTACAGAGGACAGTGTAAGAAGAAGAATTAGAACGAAAGAAATTATTGTGATTTGATCTTGAAACACGTATAAAAATTTATTTGGGGTAGTGTCTGATTTTCAGTACTCCAATAATCCTGCTTCTTGTCATCCAAAGCTATAAAGCCTTGACCAAGACCTTCTCTGACTCAGTTTGTTCCCAGAAACAGTAATAAGTGACTTTTCTGAAAGAGCTACATGAACGTATCTGTCTTAGAGGATCCTCACTACGTATTTTGCAGTTTTCTTGCAGCTTAAGTGTCAGAAGGTACATCGAGATGTTTTATTCAGGTCAAGCTCTGGCCTTTCAAACATAAAGCAAGCTAGTGAATATCAAATGCTCAAACTCAATTAATTTTTACCAAAAAATTTTAACCTCCTGCAAACTTGAAAATAGTCAACATGATCACAGCATCACATGTCTGAAGAGTATACATTAACAGTTAGCAGAATTAAATACCAACTTTCCCATAATGCCATGACATGTCCCTGGTCTGTGACACTCTGACATGCTGAATGCCTCTCCCTTCCTATTCATCCACAGGAATGAAAAGTTGTCTGGCCGTTTAGTTCTCACTTGCAGTGGAAAAAGAAGTTTGAGGTAGATGCACTCCTAACCATCCCTAAACCAGGAGTAGTTTTCATTCCTTGGATGAGGGTTAGACAGAATCAAAAAACTCATAGTTAACCAGTGAGGTCTTCGAGCCCCTTGTTAGGAACTTCTGTGTTTGTGAGTCTAGCTGGTCTAAATACTGGCAAAGGAAGAAGCAAGGAGGAAGGGGGGAAGGGGGGAAGGGGAGTGGGTGTTCCCCTCTTTTCCCCATTTTTCCCCTTTCATCTTCTCCTTGTCTTCTGTACCTTTCACTATCCAAAAAGGCACCTGTAATGTTTGCCTGACTCATAATGAAGGGTGCAATGATAGTGGCCACCATGAGCTAAGTCTCTGGTCTTTTTTTTGCATTCACAAGATGGCTTGAACAGTGTGTCTTTTGTATTTATGAGAAGATTTTATTATCAAATAACAGATCATTTTTGTGATTTTTAAACTTATTGTAGGAATTATAGACCACTATATTCACAAGTATATGCACTTGAAAATCAAGTGCAAAAGCTGCCCTCAGTTTCGTGAACTTGAGAATTGCTAAAAGCATGCTGTTGCCACTTCAGATAGGTCAGCTGTCAGCCTGGTAGGGGGAGATTCCCTTTTTATCTGTTTCACTGTGGTTGGGACAAACAGTAGGGTGCTGTTATCACAGGAACTATGTGTTCAATCTGCTCTAAACCCACATCCCGAAACTTTTCTTTTGTACATTTTTGTGGCCATTGCTCACACTGCATTTATGAGCTGTAATTTGACATCAGTGAAGAAGAGTGGGATTTTTTCTGTCACAGTTTTCTATATGGCCAGGAGAGGGATAAAGAGTTCAGTCCTTCCAGTGCTTGTCCCTATTCACGAGAGGTACTAGAAGCAAACCTTGTAGTAATACATGTGAACTGAAGAGATGCAGGATCTGCAGCTTTTCACATTTTCAATACGTTCAGCTTTTCCAATTATGTTATCCCTATGTAGTGCATTGTTATTTGTATTTGGCTTTCATAAAGATACCCAGTTTGCCTAACATCCTGAATGAGGTAGAAAAGCAGTATCACCTCATAAACAGAAATGTTCCTAGTGTTGTTTACGCGTAAAGAAACAGAATTAAATCATGTGGAAGAAGAGATATGTGGCACTAATTCCCTGTGTGGGTATGTATATCACGTGAGTAGGTACAAGGCTGAATACCTCCCCTTGAAAAAGAAAATTTCCAACTGAAAAACTATTTTATGCATTATATACATATATATTTAAAGGAATATCTAGCTTGTTATAATCTGAAATAAAAGCAGAGTTTCCTGTGAAAGAATCTCTTAATTTTTGGTTTGGGATTTAAAGGATTTGAATGTTTCATCAAAACTATTTTAGAAAATTGTGTTTTGTGTTGGAAACATTTTATATAAACCTAACATTGAATTATTATTATTGTATTGCTACTCAAGGACTACACAAACCACTGATGTAAAATGCTTGCAGTATGACATTTTTGTTCTGAATGTGTTCTCTTCTGACTTGCTCAGTTTTTGTCAACATTTCAAAGGTTAAAATGAAAAAGCAATGATAGAAGTCACAAAGAATGAAACAAAATCTGAACTGAATCTTGTAGCTTAAGACATAAATCTCTTCTTGAGATAAACTTTGAACTAAGGACCAAAAATATTACGGTAAGTGAAAACAAGAGTTCAGAGGCCTGTACAACCAAAAAAGGTCTTTACAACAGCTTTGTAGCAACTGGATCAGATTTAAAATATCCAGTGAAAATTTCCAGCAGTTCTAATGTTACTTAGTCTCATCTGCTAAGGAAAAGCTATCTTTATCTCTTTGTTTTCACATGGTAGACTGTATTGCCTGCTATAAAATGTTCATTTAAATAATGTACGTTATTAACTTACAAGTTGTGTAAATGTTTTGACACATGCATACTGTTTCTTTTTACATATATAAAATAATTGCCTTACTATCCATCATATTATCAACTGTGACGAACTGCATATATATGTTTCTTCTTTGTTTGTTTTTAACTGGAATAATTCAGCTGTTTCCTTTGGTTTCGAAATTTTACCTTCAAAAGTTCATGGGTAGGCTATTTATCAATAGCCATTAGTCTTTAACTGTTTAGATTTACATTTTATCTTTAAATTAACTGTTTTAAAGCTGATTTAAATTTTTTTTAGTCTGGCAGTCTTACATATTAATATAGTTTTATTTGAACAGAAGTATTTATTTAACAGTTCTAATAATAGTGATATTGTCTTAAAGAATCTAAGAGTTTCTTTGTTCCAGTAGCTGCAAATACATGAATTATCTTCCTGTTATTTTTTTCCTAGGAAATATTAAAGCAGTACTGCAAACACAGTTATTGAAGAGAGGCTTTTCAGAGTAAATATCTTTAAAATACATAAGAAAATACTTGATACAAAGATCTCTGGAATATAATGAACATTTAGATATTCATACAGATGTGAATATATATACTATATTCATTACAGTCATTAAATTATATTTATATATTAATACATATTATGTTTATTGTCATGACATTTGTCAGTGTATTTTACTGAAAAATCTTTCCAGTCAGAATGTGAGCTTTTTTAAATCATACATTCTGACAGAAACAAGTCTAAAGCCTTTTGGTAATCTAAAGATAAAGGCAATAATTGCTTCATATAAATTGAATCCATTGTTGATGGGGACAAAGACAAAAAAAAGCAGGTACTGAACCCATTTATTGGTGTTGGTACAAATCTAGACAAAGTTCAAGTGAAGTAGAAATAAAGAACCATTTTGATTTAATTTTAATATGTTAATAAAGTACTTTGAAAAAATTGGGTAGTTTTACCTGTGGTATGACAGTGATATGAAAGGGAAGCGTGAAAAGAAATCAACACTTGAAAAACAGAAATAACAAGATAAATAGGACATGAAAGATAGCAGAAGGCAGGTGTGACATGGACAGATTTAAACCCCATTCAAATCTGGGGTTCTGTTCCTGTTTTTCAGTGTTTATCAGAATTATGAATGTCAATTCCCATCTTTTTGACGTAAGATATTCTGTATGTTTGATTAAAGGTTTGTCTAGAAGACCAAGACAGGGAATGATTGCTTTGTGGCAAATGCTTCTCTGGAAATACCAGTTTCTACCCTTTATTTGTATCAATAAGTTCTGGTGCTTGCACATGGTTTCACTGACGTAGTTTGCATTTTCTAACATATGTCTCAGTGTGGGGCCTCTGTGTGTTTTAATGACTGTCTTGTTTTGGCAGGCTATGTTCGTTGTTCTGGCAAGATTTCTCATGGAGAATGCTGTGTTGTGTAAACTTTGATGGATTTGGGTTTTTTGTTTATTGTCAAAAGACTAGAAGGAAAATAAAAAGAAAAGAAGTTTTGAGGAAAGCAGTACAATTAAATAGTTGTAGAAAATTAACTTGAAACGGCTGTTCCAAACAAGCTTAGCTTGAGGACTGAGCTTTCTTCGCAAGTAAGTTTTAAAAAGATGGGATGTGTTATTAGACCAACAGACACTGCTGGACATAAGCAAAAAGTTATCTTCAACCTGATACAGGAACAGAAAATTCCCTTTGTGGTGTCTCTTAATTTGAAGGAAATCTCTGGAAAACCTCATAAAAGGAGACATGAGTGGATTTCCCCATCAGAATTAATGTCTAATCACAGAAAAGTTGGTTACTCTGAAGTAAGTGGAAATCTCCATTAAGATAAACACATCCTTCAGCAAGTGGAAACAGTATTGAGTGTTATCTGAGGTGCTAGATATTAAAATTGAATCTCTCCTAAAAAAGACCTATGCTGACAGAAGACATTTACCCAAAAACTGAATTCAACAATAAAACGCAGGAAGCAAATGAGCAGAAAAAAAATTGGTCCAAAAATGTGTCCCACACTGAGCATTTCTTCTAGTTCAAACTCTCATTGATAACCTTTAATTTAAAGTATCTCTATGAACATTAAATAGATGTTAAAACCCCTAGTTTTCACTAGCAAGGGAAACTATTTTCAGTGTTTTCCAGTCTCTTCCTAGCTTCTAATCTAAAGGTGTGATCCATGGCAATTCTTTTCAAATTTCTTCCCTATGGCAAAACTATTTTTTAAATAATGACTATTAACAAAAATTATAAATGTTTTACACTGAAAATAATAAATAAATGATTGCAATATGTACCACACTTTGCTGCTCTTATTTTCCCTGCTTTGTCATTTGACTCTAGCTCTGAATGCCACACCTAGCCAAATTATGTTTATTTTCTTCCATCATAGGGGTATGGTGGTGTACTTTAGCACTAAAAGGCTTTGTATTTAAACTGTGAATACAGTCATGAACCACTAAGAATGAACAAGTATTTTTTATTAAACCAAATCCTTAATGTCAAAGAGACAGTCTGAACTTTGCACCTCCTTCTCAAGGCTTAATTTTCTACCTTGTCTAGAAGGTCTACACCTATCCTCTATATGAATAAGCAATGAAGATAGAAGACAGTGTATTCATTTTCTCTGACTCCTTTAACATCCCTATATTTCCTTTCTTTTTTTCAGTATTTTTAATGTGAGACCACATCATTGTTTTCTTCCCATTTTTGGAGATCACTAAACTGTTATTTGCCCTCCCACACTTCCCTCCGTACTTCTCCCAGTTATGAAGGAGGTGGTCTTTTAGCATACTTATTTCTCACCTCCATCAGTTAATATAGTGGTCACATTTGTTTATGAAAGTGAAGTCACTTCTATGTTTTTTTGAGGTGGTGTCCATTTTGCCAGGTTAAGGAGCACTGATAAGGATTTCATTTGGTGAAAATTTTAACCAAACATTTAAACTTTGAATGATAGTTTAAAAATTGTTTACAAATTTCAATTCCAGACATTTGTTCTTTTCTCTTCGGTCTCTTAAAGCAAGATTTGATGGTCTCTAATGTTCTCACTACATTAGTGGTTGCCTATTAAACTATCCAGTTGTAATCTTTTTTTTTTTTACTTAAAAACCTTCAAATTCATATCACAATGTTTAGCATTTCTGTACAAACATATGTACTCTATAAATCTTTTAAGGTAAGATAAACAAGTAGCCAAAGCATGCCCTTCCCTTCCTTTTAACACCAGAAAAGGTAAAACTTTATTTGTTTAAATAAATTAGTGAAAATGAACACATACATCTGTCACTGATATGAGTCATACAGATGTTTCTAATTCTATGGGGGAAGATTTTTGGTTTTTTGAAGAGGCCTCTGCATTAACATTAGACTTTGATTTGTTTTAGCCTGCCTCATACAGTCACTTTTCTTGCATTAAGTCCAGTTGCAAGTTGAAATTGATAAGAACTGGCAGTGTTTGTTTTATCGTGAACCTTATTTAGCCTGATATTTAGTTATGTTTCTATGTGGATTTGTAATGTGGTTTAATAGTTTTATTTTACTCCTGTGATTAGTTTCTGTTTGTTCTAATTTCTTTTTGACTCTTTCTTGACCTTGAGGTGAAAAAACACAGAAGATGTATTCCCTCAATTTAATGCCAGTCTGAGGTGTTTCTCCTGCATCATCAGATCAATGAAAAGTAAATAGCCTACATTTCTTGTTTCACAGTGCAGTATTGATCTTTCTTCAGCTTTTGCTTTCCTTTTTCCCTGCGTCTTGTGTCTTTCAACCCCTGGGACCAAAGTGATTGCCATAGATTGGACAAGCTAACAATCGCATGATAAGGAACTCGTGTTTTGTGGTATACTCACATTCTCATGCCTGGTATATAAAGCCCAGACCTCTCCGCATTTAAAGAGAGGTGCCATTTTGTGTATGGCACAAGTCACTATGAAAAAGAGCCACAGGGAAAGCACCGGAGCAGCAGAGGATTTTATTCTCCACACCAATCTTTTATTCCTACAGCTGGTGCCAAGCTGGGTGAGGACATTACTCCTCTGAAAAGTGAGACAAGTAGCCTGCAGGGAATGCCACAAGCTGCTTTTTTCTATGGCGATGTATGGGATGGTGGCAGCCCATGGGTAAGTCTGAACTCAATCTTATAATGACCGTGGTATGTGTGTCAAGTTCTATTTAAATTTGGAGCAGCAGGGACCTATGCAGAAAGTTTGAGAGATGAAATGGAAATATACAATTTCTGGTTCGAAATGGGACAGTCAGCATCATGTAGTGAGTATATTTTGTAGTTCAGCATTGGAATGAGAAAAACTGAGGTCAGTATTTTATTTAGTAAATGAACTGAATTAATCCAGTAACTTTGGGGAGGCTGAGGGTTTTATGCTTATTTTTTTCAAAATATTGTGGAAAGCATTTTTCATTTAAATTTATATCAATGGCAGAACCTTAGTTTTTAATGCTTAGGAATACTGCCATAGTGTCTACCTGTCCTCAAGTGCTACACAGATTAAGAAATCAAATCTATTTCAATTTTGTCTCTGGGCCCTTAACTGTGCAAAGTGATTCCTGCTACTGAAAAGTGGTAAAATAAATAATTGATATTATATTATATGCTATGCAGTGTATTGTTTCTTTCAGGGAGATAGGTATTTTTGCTGTGCAGTGCAGAAGTTTTCTGATGTTGCTTTAGGTTTCTGAGAATGCTGTTTTTGTCTCTAGGTGTTTATTAGTCCCTAATGCTGTTAGATTGCTACCACACTATTCTGTTGTAAATTAGTCTCATATAATTTTTCATGCACTTAAGTTGGTTAGAGGATATATATAATCCCTCGATATAATATGTTCCAAAGTTCTATAGTAAAACATAAAATAATCTGTATAGTCTGTAAGGAATACTTGTTACTTTATCTGCAATCTGGTAAAGCATTATTATTTTTATTATTATTATTATCATTATTAGTTAGATATTAGTACCTTACATATGCATGTGTGGACATGCTATTTTTGCACTTTTTATTAAAGTGTTACAGTAGCTAACATGGATCCTGTACTAATGCAGCACTAAACTGAATTCTATAGTCTTATATTATTATTAACAGTACAATGATATATGATTTTCATATTTCCCATGGACACCACTGCAATGCGGCTTGTTGGCAATATTTTCAGCTCTACACTTTTATAATGTGGATCTTTGTTGTTTAATGTGTTTTAAAAAAGTCAGTGTACACTACACAAATTATTCCTAATGTAGGAGCTATTCTATATCTTTCTAGTTTTATGACATTTTACACTTCTTGGAGCTAGATGATTGTTCTAACCCAAGCTATTATGTAATCCTTAGGGTAACCCTGCTGCTGATTTGAACGCTATTAATTTTCTATTATAGTGTGCTAAAGATGTTCTACAGTGTGAAGCTCACCTGCATTATTGAGTCAATGACCAATTGCAGAGTTACTCTGTGGCAGTTGGAGCTTAACTCAACCCTTTGGGATCTCATTTATTATTTGCAGATATTGATTCTGGAAAAAGAAAAAGCTAAGATGTGTGAATCTAATACTGAATTAGACCTAGCCTACAGCTGTTAACTCCTAATGGTCTGCTTACTATATGTGTCAACTGAAGCTTGTATTTCTTTATGTTTCCATGTACAATAAGCTACTTGCTGCTACTGCATAAATATTTTAAATCTTATAAGAAACCTCCTTAGTCAGATATCTGCTACATTTAAATTGAATTCAGTTTTAATTATTTTCCTGATTCCTTATTAATAGAATACAGAGATTAAGAAAATACTTAAGGCAATCAAGTTTAGTTATGTTTTACATAATTTACTAGAAAATTTATATAAAAATGTACTTTAATTCCTAAGACAACTGTGCTTTGTTCTCGTGAATCTGTCTCCAGGACAAGGGCAGTCTTGTATAACATTAACTAATCAAGTAAGGATATAATCTCCCATGTTCTACTGTTGTATTATCAATATGGTGACTGTTCAGGTCCTCTCCTTGCTGTAATGACTTAATATAATAGCCATAGCAAGAATCATAGTAAGTACCATTTCTTTTCCCCCTCCATTCTGTTCTTCTCCTTTCCCACTAATTTATCTGAACATAAACAAAAAAGCTTCTGGAAGTTTTGTGGACTTGATTCAATGGTGTTCCATACTCGCCTGAATTCCTTTTACAATGGACAGTAAAATTCTAATAAAATCAATCTTCATCAATTACTTGACTAACACCAAATCAGTAATAGACAAGGTTTTATACAAAACAGAGGAATTTAAGTCTTTCAGATAGGAAGAAAATGAGGGGAAGATCGACTTGGAAAGATAAAACTTGCCCATAATCTTCAGAAATGTGGTTATTGAAAAAAATTGGATACCACAAAGATTATATTTTCTGGCAGAAAAGTGGAGTGTTTAGGTGACTCCACTTTTAGGGACATATCTGTGTCTACTTTCAGGCTATAGAAAAACTTCTTGGGTTTTTTTCATGAGTATTCACTATGAGCATTCTACAGTCCGAAGCTGTCTTGCACTGTCTAACCTCTCTTAAAAGCAAGCAAAAAGCTGTGTACGCTGCTGTAGTTTATACACTTATTAATGTTTAGATAGAAAACAGGTACAAAGATAAATGCAGTTAGAACTACTGCCCCAGCAGGTGGTAGAGAACATTTCTACTCTGGTAACTTTACAATTCTGTTTACAGTTAAGTAAAGTGTGAAGATAATTGGTAATAAGAGACAGCAAACAGGTCTTTCACAAAGTAGGTTTAAAAAGCTTAAAAAGCTTTCCTGACATTCAATCTTTATGTTCAAATTGTGCTTCTGATTTAGTTATCTATTATAGGCAATGAGAAGGTACCCTTTTTCTGACTCCGAATACAAGGTCAAAGGTCATGTGGCAGCATAAACCTGTGCATTTCCACAAGCTGGGGAAACTGTAATCTAGGGTGGGGTTATATTTAAAACGGATCCTAGGATTAGGTTGTGTAAATATTTAAATTATGCTAACTAAATAGCATACAAGAAAATCATCATCTCTATGTTCACGTAAATATAAATGTGAATGTGATTTATATTTTATTTATGTCCTTTTAAATGTAGTTCTTATTTTTTAAATATTGTGCCTGTAGATTATATTCCATTTACATATTGATAAATACAAAAGCATACTATTCCTGTGCTGTAGCAGTACTCAAGTAAGGTCCTGCAACACTCAGAAGCCGAATATAAGAGTCAAAAGTACCTGAGAGGTAAAGGTTTTTTGAAGCCTTTTCTAAGTTAAAAGCTACTTTATGAAGTGGGTATTGGCAATTTCAGCACTGAAGAGACATGTTTTAGCAAGTAGTATTAGCTGGTACAGCAAGCAAAAGACAGAAGCAGAGAGTACTTAGTCTCAGGAATTCTCTCCAGGTTTTCAAAGCCTTTTGAAATGATGCCGCTGCAGGTCAGGTGGAAGCACACTTGTCAGCCTGCTAATGCAGCAATGCAAGACAGCACAGTAATCACTGCAAAGTGAATAAAGCATAAGGAAAAATCAGCCAGAGAGCAAGACTGAAGTATGGTTAGAAATATATCTATAAACACTAGCTCAATTCTGCTAATCGCTTTTGGTAAAGGTATTGGAACATCGTCAAGAGATGCTACCTGAAATCTCATGAGTAGTAGTGGAGCTGACCACATTTAACCCTTGTTAACACCTCCAGGGTGCAGATCCAGGCTTTAATGTCCTGCTTTGGATGGGGAGAGTGCATTAACATGACTAGGATAAAAGGTGCTAATCTCCCCTCGTAGGTTTTCCAACAATTTTCTGCACGCATACAGCTAATTTAGAGATCAAGTCTCTTCTCAAAATGAAGCTATAAATGTTTTCTGTCTTAAATGATTCAGGGAGCTATCACTCTTTTTAGACAAACCTAATGATGACAACTCTTGCCCACGCCATGCTTGTGCACATACTCAATTCTCTCCTCATTTAGATGTTGAATGTGTCTCTCATTGAATGATTCGAGAATCAAGAGCTGGATTATTGGGATGTAGTCCTGAAGAGCCTTCCATATGGTATAGAGGTTTCTATATGGCCCTATATGGGTTCTGAGGCTAAGTACTACATATATATATATATATATATATGTATATATGCATACTATATATTTGACCTGTAAGGGTGGAACAGTTAATATCATTAGATGCAAGTTTGCATTTTGCATATGGAAACAGCAACCTAGATTTGTTTAATACAGGCAAATTTTAAAGAAAACAACCTCCAAAACTATTTCCCTCTAGACTAATTCTTATCTAAACATGAAACTTTTCTTCCAAAGCAAATTATTGAATACCTTAAAAATATTTCGAAAACAGCAGTGGTACTCCTCGTGAAACCACCACCGTTTGCCTAATGGCTGAAGGCGGATGAAATCTTTTCCAAGTGCTTTGAAAGGTGTCTTAAAGCATCGAAAATCATGCAGGATTTCAGCCTGCATAATGTAGGTAAAATAAAATATTATTAAAAGCTGGAAGCCAGTTACTATGCAAGCATTAGATAACTCAAAGGAAAATAAGCAATATTTTATAACTTCTCCAGCTGTAGTTACTTCTTTGAATGGAAGAATATGATCGAATATTTTAAAAGACACTTACACTGTAATGCATGCAATCAAATGTTTCAATTTTTTTCTAAACATACAGTTAAAAATTCAGTTTAATGTGTGATAGGGATGTTTGTAAGGGAGCTAGTCCTCAATAAAAGCTACTTAGTAGAAAAATTATTATGTGGACTGCTGAGAATACATTTCCAAAAGTGTGGCAGAGTTCCCTATTTATTTCTTATTCTGAAATAACTACCTTCATTTTCACCATAAAGAGTTCCATTTAAAAAAAATAGATTATTCTTAAGAAAAAATATTTTTGCTTAATCAATAATGTTAATTCATTAAAGTTCATCAGATTCATGTAATTCTTCCTACTATTATAACACTTTCAGTTAAATTTATTTCCTGTGTAAATTTTGCTTCTATCAATTGCCACGATTTACTAAAATACTATTTGGAAAAGCTGAAAGTCTAAAGAAATATTGAAAATTGTAACTGTAAGTTTTGTGTGTGCTCAGCTGCTAGAGTTTAGAATGCATATACTGATTTTTAAAAGAAATGTTACATAGATTTAATGACCATGTTTATTTAATGAATTTACCAAATTTTATATTATTTTCAGCAATAATAACCTACTAAAGGTACTTCTTCCCCATTTCATCTGTTCATGTACAGGTACCTTCCAACTCTGCTCTAGTAAAAATGAATAGGGATCCACAAGAGACAAGGACTCTGCTGGATACAAGTCCAGTGTACATATTTGCCTCGCAAATTTCTGCTAAGAACTTCCTTTATTTGCTTATACCCTTAATTCTCATTTTTAAGGTCAAATAAGAGGAAAATTAAATCTATTAAATAGATTTAAAAGATAAAGGTAAAATGTTCATAAAGTTTCTTATTTCTTTCTTCTGGCTCTTCTGTATCTCTCTCTATATAAATCCAGCAAATGGAGAAGACAATAAAATAGTACTTAACCAAGAATCCTGGGAACATTCTGAGTGCTCAGATGTAGCAAGTAATTAAAAAGCCAAAGAGAAGGAATCTGATTCCCAGTTCTAGCTATTTCTTGACAAGAGATGAGGCTGCTGGCCAATTTGAACCAGCAGTGCTGGAGTGGGGAGCATGCTGGGGATTCAATGAGTCCAAACTGGGCAGTGGTGAGAATCTTAGCACTCAGTCTTTTCCTGGTCCCACAAATTATAACTTCACAACAAGTGAGATATTGTTCATCAACAAGATGATTACTGAAATATCATTCATCAATAAGATTACTAAGCATTTTACTTTTATCTAAAAATCAGTTATTATATTCCAAAATCACACTGACTCCTGACAAAGGAAAAAAAGGAAAATAAACAACAAGGGTATAAAACATGTCACTGATTACATTCAAGTTTTTCTCATTGGATTTTTGTACCCGGTACCCCTTGACTGAACCAAGGTACAATTCCTTCCATTGCAACCAGTTACAAACACAGTCAGAATGTACGACTAGTAATATGTAATATTAATATACCACGTATTTAAATTATTACAGATTTTGTGGTCAGTGTTCTAATTCAGATATTTGCTTCAGCACCTATCTGACTACAAGTAATATACAATACCAGGAATTTCTTCTGACATTCATTGAAAATGAACACTGCAAGCAGCTGACCAAGTACTCCCTCTAACATGCATTCTTCTTCTTTTCTTCCTGTTTAGAAAAATATTATGTAATGAACTTCAATGTATTGTGATCTGAGCTAAGTGTCTGTTCCAGGTTAGTCAAGGCCTGTGACAAAATTAGATCACATGAGTGTGTAATGAAAAGAGCTGTAGCTAGCGCATTTACAGGAGCCAGGCTGACATATTAGTTGCTTTTACATATCTTGAGGCAATGGAGATATTCTTGCATGATTATGCCCTCTATTCTTGCTTCAGTTTGTAATTACTATCAGTTGTAATTTAAAATAATACAGTGATATATACTTTGCTTAGACTAAATTTTATTGTAGATGGAATTTTACATAAATGGTTACAGTATTTATTAATAAAGGCCAGATGCTGAAATTGTACATGTTGTATCTAACTTATGTACGACCTAAGTTTCTATTTAAAATATTTTTAATATTATAGAACAATTTGAAGCATTAGAAAATGAAGGCAAGTAGGAAGACAAGCTATGAAATGAAGAGAGTAGGTCTCTTCCACATTGCACTACTTTAAACAAGGTCAGAATCTGATCTTAATATTGATAATGATGAAAAAAAGATCTTGGAGCAAAGAGAAAACATAAATGAGAAGTATCTTGAGGGTGTCCTTTTTCTTTATTACCTATGAATGCACAATTTTTCAATCTAACATAAAAAGCAGAGAGTAGTTATGTGGGCTAATGCCTTTTTTTCTGTTTTCCATCAAAGATCACACATGGAATGTGAATAGGCAGGACTAGAGCAAGACAGAGATAACACCTGTATCCACCAGAAGATGCTCCAAAGTTTGTCTTGGTCCTAAAGGGTAAAAGGTTTTTGAAAACATAGCCTTTGATATGGAAAACAAAACGTAACATTGACCCCAGACAGAGCGGTAGTCTGGCAAAGTGCAAGGAAAAGAATTAAATAGCCATTCTATGTGTTTCTTTTCTCCTATTATTTGTACTATATTGTTTCTACTATACAGATATCAGAAAACAGTATGATATTTAGACAAAAAAGGGGTTTTTTCCCAGTTCTTGTACGAATAATGTTGATATCATCATCCTAACCTACTATGATACTGAAATATTCCCACCTCCCTCCTCATGAAAGAACCTGACAGATCATGGTAGATGCTTTTACAAAAGTTTTGAATCAGTATTTTGAGTTTTTTATTTTTTTTTTTAATAGTCCTTAGAAAATAGCATTACACTGTATTGTGAAATATTTAGGGTCTCACAGCTCTTGGAAACTATATATTTGAAGAAATAAAAAGAACTATAACTAACATTATATAGTTATACATACCATGTTATAGTTAAATGATGTTTTATAAATAACTAAAATTAATTCCATGTGACTTTTTTCTATCTCAGGAATCAAGTAGCCTGAAATTTCCTTCATGGAGTCCTTGATTAGAAGTACCTCATATTAGAAGTACGTTATAAAATTTCCTATAAAATATAATGGTCTCAGTCTCATTTTGTTAATTCTTTTGCAATACTTTTATAGTTGCTTTGGGTATTTTAGTAACCTCTGAGTCAGTGTCCCTCCTGTAGCTCTTGTCTGAACAGTCAGTAGCCCACTGTACTCCACTTGGGATGAGTGGGGGAGATGGTTGTTTTAGACCAAACAATTATAAACTACGCATGTAAATTCAAATTTTCCAGAACTGACAAAGTGACAGAAAAGTGCAGATTTCTAACCTGTGCTTTGAAAAAGCAAATTACACCATTACATTGTGGATTTTAGTTTGGGAGTATTTGGATAACTTTCATCAGAGAAAGAAATCTTTTTATGTCCGCCCAAAGATCTGTTCCTTAAGAAGAAAAAATATATCTTGTGTCTGTCAAAAGAGACCACTGAAGATCTGGAAAACAGAGAGCAGAATTTGGAGCTGTTTTGCTAGGACATTTGTGCTGTGAAGAAAAAAGAAATTAATCTGAAGTTATTTACAAAATGTTTGTGTGTTTCTATGTCAAGGAGCAAGTGGACTGTTTCTTTGCTTATTTTTCAGCCTTTCGTTTTGCAGTGATCTCAGCGCACTTGATTATCTCTAGATGAACAAGAACTTCAACCAGACAAAGGCTACTGCTTTAACCATTTGAATTTCCTGTAGAATGAGCATGTATTTATCAGTGTAGGTGCCCAATGCGCTTGTGTCCATTTTATCTGCATTTCAAACCCATTTGCACATGCAGTTTCTGTAAGCCTAATCTTCTGCAGAGGTAGTTTCTTCAGAAACAGAAAATAGAGACAAAAACCCTATGCCTCCAAATTAAATTGGTTGTAGAGTCAATTGGCAAGAGGCTACTTCACACAGGTTTTCTTTCATGGTCCTAAGGAGAACCTGAATTTTCTCAGTAGTTTACATTTAAATTTGTTCTGAGATATTATGACTTTTGAAAGTATACTATGTAGAAATGAGCAAGCTTTGGGGGTGAATCAGGACTGGGCTATGATCATGTCTCCCTATAACTTATTCATTCACTCTCACATTTGTTCTTGAAAACCTATAATTTATTCATACTGAAAAGCACCAAAGTATGAACAGAGGCTCAAGCAGGAGGCTCCTGAAATCTAACCCTGATTAAGACACATATTTATTCTGTACTCTTAGGTGAGTCTCTCAAGTTCCACAGGTCAATTTGCACATCTGTACAGCACAAGTGACTTGAGTGAGGGACTGGGGAGATTAGTTAAGTATGTAACGCACTTTAAAGATCAAAAAATAAGCTAATGTCAAGGATTTTTTTTCTTGTCTTAGTATTAGTGAATGCTTCTTACTCTGAGAAAGAAGGAATAGCCGCTCCTCTGCATAGTTACTCAGAAGGGCACTACATTTTCACACATAGTTCTGGTATATTTAATATTAGTGATGCTAATAATAATAGAGTTTAGCCCTGAATGGGTCTGCTTGGGGAAGCATATGGCTAAAAAGAAATATAGAGGAAGCAACGTAAAGAACCTTGGAAACTGAGAGTTTGCTATGGGTCTTTAACTATTCTATGATTAGTAGAAGCTAAAAGGAAATAGAACAAATCTTTATTCTCTGAAACACTAGAACAGCTTTACACTGTGGTTAGAAGTGGTCTAGTTGGAGTGGATCTTGCAAGAGAAACCCAGTGATCATCACCTCTCTCCTCTATTCTCAGTTCTCCTCCTATTCCATGTGTAAGTTTTTCCTCCAGTCCTTTTTACAGCCTGACAATAATTGAAGAACCTATTTATGTTGCACTGGGAGGACAATCTGGCTCCTGAATATGAATCATGCAGCAGAGAATGATGTGCAATTACACCAGGCTTAGACTTAAAAGCATGCAAATGATGTTTTTAGATGCAATTTCAGTAGACTCATCCAGTACATTTGTTTCAAAATGGTTTTAATTATTGTTTGATTTTAGCACTCTTTTTACACTGCCCCATATAATTAAAACTAGAAACAGTAGAGTTTACTTCAATGCTGAATTATAAGTTTAATTTTGACCTTGGAATTCATCTTATGACTAACTATTGTACATTTTGGTTTTCTTTAACACAGATATAGAACAAGTCCAAATAGCATACAAGCAAAAAACTGAGGGATTGTGATCAATTTTTTCGTTTTCAGTTCTGCATTAGTAGAGTACTTATGTTAGTAAAATAAAGTGACCTGAAACATACCAAGTATATCAAACACATTTAACAACTGATATTAAAAATCTCTATATCCTCCAAGATGAAAAAAAAGGCTTAAGTATATGCATAATTAAATTTTGCAGGATTACTCATATGAAAAAGATTATTCATTATTTTAAGTGTTTGCAAAGTTGGTGTATTTCTGATTCAATGTCTATGCTGGGCATTGCTTACAGCATCTTCTGTTAAAATTACACCAGTTATTTTCTAATTATTGGTACAAAAGCTAATTCTCATGTTTTGCATTCCATAATTTTGTGAAAATTACCTAATAAAAGCTCTTGGTTCAAGAACTGTGTCATTTTGGGATAGAAATAAAAACATTTTGTATGTTAGTTAATAATGAGTATTCTTTTATTTTTGTGGTAAATTTGGGAGTTTTGGATAGAAAAAATACTGTGAAACACTGAAATGTCTTAATGTTTTGCTTGGGTGCTATATAATTCTCAAAAACTATGTTTCTGCACCTTGTGGAAATTTGTTTTACAGGTAACAAATGTAAATCTCCTGCAGCTGAAAGTCCTGTTCATAGAAGGTTAAATTTATCCTACCTTGCACAACAGAGCTGGTCTCTATAAATAATTTTATTACGCTTTTTTATAAACATTTTGGAAAAAGAAAATTCTTGGTTTAACACAATAACATATTGTATTTTCTTTGCCCAAAGAATTAGATGGATTATAGTGACATCTAAGATTGATAATACATAGATTTCTATTATGACATCCATTGTTTTAGTGCTGGACTGCAGAAGAATTCTTCCTTAAATTCCTGTTAGCATCTTTGTAGAAAATACTGACCTAGAGGACTTCATTATTCAAGCTGGAGAGACAGTCACTACTTAGCAGTAATAAACGGTTTCTGTGTTACATAGAGAATACTTTGGAAAATATGAGAGTTGTCAAATCTCTTGAAAATCCTGTCTTTATAGTACACATGACACTAAAGCTATGGCTGTATTTTCTGTTAATAAAAGCAAAGGCACAGGCAGATGTGAAGGATATCATGGTATACTGACAGGAAGCTAAGAAAAATGAGTACTTTGTTGAGGAGCAGAAAAAGACACAGGGCAATGACCTTGGGAAGGTTTAATAGATACAGTTTGCTTTTTTCCCTTCTTTTTTTTCTTTTTCTTTTTTTCTTTTTTTTTAATGGGGAAAATAAGGATTATGCAAAGAAGTATAAAGTTAGCATGTAAAGTTTGGGCATATTAATTAAAATTCATCATTATCTTTCAAAACAAAAACAATTAATTATAAAGAAAAAACTAAATTATCATCAAAAACACTGAAAAGTTTCAGTGACTCAAAATTTAGAATATCTCAAAGATTTGGTCATAATGATACCTACTTAAGACTAGTTATCCTATATTTGAATGATTCTTATACTAATGTGAATGTTTGGATATAAATGAAGAAGACAAAAAATCCTGCAGCAGCAGTGACTGCGGTGTTTACTCTACTTCATGTAGAACTAAAAGTAAGTGGTAGGAATTGCCCATCCATTATGTAAAAAGGAATGATATTTCAGTTGGCCATAAAGTGCAATCATAAATTTAAGGGAGATAAAGAGAATGAGATTATCAAATTTTGTTGAAAGCCAATTATAAATTAGGTATCTGATTTATATTCCCTTCTAATATCCTTTTATCAGTTTATGTCTTTGTATACACGTGGGTAGAAATCAATTATGTTCCCAGTTCTGTAAAATAAATGCATGTACCAAGCATCTCTTATCTGACCATGACCAACATCTTAACTTAGACTGAATCTTTTCTTCCTTCATAGACCGTGCATCCTGGTTTACTCAGAAAAGTAAAAAAAATTACAAAACTGAAACACAGCTAAGTAAGCGTATATAGAGAAATGGCCAAAAAACGAGTCTTTGGTTTCGTTTTGTACTGTAAAAGTCATACAATTTCAATCCGAGTCCACATATTCAAATGCACCATTTAGCTGTAGAAATCATAGGCTTCATTTTCATCCATGCCATTTAATAATAACATACTGTGAGCTTCTAAGACACAGCCATAGACAGGTTTGACTCTGGCTGTCACAGCACAGTGTAATCAGTGTATTGTGAATGATGATATAATCAAACTACATAGCAAAGTAACAGGAAATTTTGGATTTCTCATTGTATCAAAGAATGTTAAGTATATTTACTGTACAATAAACCTTGTTTTGAAGAACTACTTTTAAAAGCAATTTTGTGCCAAACAAAATCACCCCTTTTTTGGCTCTGATGCTTATCTTCTGAGGCACTTCAGCATCTTAAATGTACAAATCCTTTCTTTCTTGCTCCAGAGCACTGCTATAGTTTTGGCAATGCTTTAAGAGTAGGTCAAAGGTCTGCTTCTGTGTCTTCACTTTTCTGCAAGTTTCTCTAATTATTATTATTGCACTGGGTTTAATGTCATATTCCTGCCATTTGGTCCCTTTTCATTTTTTTTTTTTTTTGATCAGGATGGGGGTTAGCATTTGGTTGTGTGAGTGTGGAAGCAGTAAAACTGCTTTCTTTTCATAATGAGAGACACATGCTTTGGTGGGACTACAGAACTCTGAAATCATTGATTTCTGCAGCAACTTGCTTAGCATTGAGAGAAGGTTGGGGAGGTTGTGTGGCCATGTTGATTTGCAATCTTTTGTATGTTCTTCTCAAAAACCTCATCTGTTTTCATGCCTTTAATTACCATTTCTACACACAAGACCCAGATTTATCTCTACCCCAATGACCTTTTCCTCAGTGTTAAAATTCTTATTTTAGTTGTGTAAATTCTTTTGATTATTTAAGGGACCATCATAAACTTGGTGCATTATGCAAAAGTGAGGATCTTGTTTCCTGCTTAAGCACTGGGAGCTTATTTGAAAGGTCTACTTAAACAAATGCAAAATCCAATTCCTATTTAGGTCCATAGTCTGACTTTACAGGCAACCCAATAATACATGAGAACTCTAAACAAAAAAATTACTTTCTAATCACATCTGTAAAATTCTTCTGAGTTTCAGTTTCACTGCCAACCTTTGGTTTACAGCCTCAGAAATTAGCCATCTAAGTTTTTCCTTTGTTCTCTTTTCTTGTGAACTTTGGTCTCAAAAGCCTGATGTCATTTATGATACTCCTTGTTCTTCACGGATTATGTGGCTACATTTACTTAGTTACCAAAATAAGTCAATCCTGTAGCTGAAACAAGGGAAGAATTGTTCTGTGCACATCCTTTAAATATGTCTGGACAGTTGTACTGCACCATGATACACCTGTGTCTTACCCGGTTTGCTGTAAGAAAAGATAGAAATGGTAAACATTAAACATTGTTAAACAATGCTAGTATTTTAGATATAATCAGAGAATCATATGGGATGGAAAAAAATTTATTCATCAAGTCTGACCATTAACCCAGCACTGCCTAGCCCCCCACTAACCTATGTTCCAAGTGCCATATCTACACATCTTTTAAATACCCCCATGAACAGTGAGCCCACCACTTCCCTGGACAGCCAGTTCTGAAGCTTGACAATCCTTTATGTGAAGAAATTTTTCCTAACATCCAATCTAAACCTCTCCTGGAGCAGCTTGAGGTCATATGCCCTTGTTCGCTGGGAGAAGAGATTGACAACGGTTACAATCTCATTTCAGGTAGTTGTAGAGAGGGAAAAGATCTCTTCTGAGCCTCCTGTTCTCCAGGCTAAACACCCTCAGCTCCCTCAGCTGCAACAGGTCATGCTTGTGATCCAGACCCTTCCCCAGCTCCACTGCCCTTCTTTGGACCTGCTCCAGCATCTCAATGTCTTTCTTGCCATGAGATGCCCAAAACTGAACACAGTGTTCAAGGTGCAGCTGCGTCAGTGCTGAGTGCACGGGCATGATCACTGCCCTAGTCCTGCTGACTTTTATAGTCTATTAATTATTATTAGTCTATTGGGTCACTTTCAGTAAGTCCTGTCATGTAGCTGTACTTTTTTCCTATATATTCTTCTTGTCCCTTCAGTCTGTAAATCCTTCGAGGTCTTTTGTATCACTGTGTTCACACAGTACTTAAAAAAGTGGGACTTGACTGGATCCTTAGGCATCGTTGTAAAATGATAAGTAATCAATCTTCTTAATTGAGACTTCCAGTCATCTTCTCCTTTTATAGAAAAGGGAAGAGGAAACACAGCTGTTATTTTTTGTAAGAAACCAGATTTTATTGACCTTTATTTGTCCGTTCTTTTGCAAGTAGAACCTCTTTTGATTGCATATGGGGGCAGTTTTCTGAGCACGAGCTCAGGTGGCTTTTACATTGGTTGGTTTTCATGCAAGAAATTAGCATACAAGGTTGTATTGAGAGCAGATTGTTTGGAGGACTTGGGTCCTGGAATTGCATAAGAACATCTAGGGTTTTTTCTCACCACCATACCAGTTAAACTTTTTTACAGAAAAATAAAGCTATAATCCAGTATAATCTGCAAGTTTCTATGTGACTTTTGTTAGCTACTGTGTTTTGAATTTATGGAAGACTGTTTCAGGGTATGCTTCAGTTTAGGACAAGGATTTGTCCTTCTTCATGTGTTGGTAAAAATATATACAGGGAAACTGAGGCTTAGGTTCTATGAGTGACCCCTAATGAAGTTTGCATGAACTTGATTTATGTTTGAATTCAAACCAGACTGCAATGGAGCATAGCAGGAAACAGAGTTGCAACAAAATTATTAACAGAGTATAGGAAGAAGTTCCGTAGGGCCTGGTGTAGTTGCATTGACAGGCATTCATTAAAAAATCCCAAAATATGTTTGTGGTCTGCATCGGAGAGGGACAAGAGGACACTGAGGGACAAGAGGCTTCTCTTTGCCAGAACAGGACAGCTTAGGAAGAGCAGCTAGAGAAAGGCCATATTCTTTCTTGGGTTTGCATGGCCAGGATTTGGTAGGGGGAGGGGCTACAAGGGTGGCATCCGTGACAAGTTGCCAGAAGCTTCCTCCATGTCTAGCAGAGACAATCCCCAGCTCCAAAGATAGATGTGCTACTGGCCAAGGCTGAGCTCATTAGAAACTCTGGTAACGCCTCTGTGATAATAGATCTAAGAAGGAGAAAAAACCCCCGTTATTACGCAGATGTAATTGCCGCCAGAAAACAGTGGGGTGAGAATATGTGAGAGTGCTACTGCAGACACAAAAGTCAGTGGAGAAGGAGGGGGAGAAGGTGCTCAAGGTACCTGAGCTGAGATTCCCCTGCAGCCCATAGTGAAGACCATGGTGAAGCAGCTGTGCCCCTGCAGCTCATGGAGATCCATGGGGATTCAGATATCCACCGGCAGCCCATGGAGGAGACCCACCCTGGAGCAGGTGGATGCCTGAGAAGGCTGTGACCCTGTGGGAGGCCTGTGGAGAGAGGACCCCTCACTGGAGCAGCCTGTCCTTGAAGGACACCACCCCATGCAAGAGTGACCCACGTTGCAGCAGTTTGTGGAGGACTGTTGCCCATGGGATGGAGTCACATGGAAGAAGTTCATGGAGAACCATCTCCCATGGGAGGAACCCAATGGTGAAGCAGGGCAAGGACGCCTCTCCCTGAGCAGCAAGAGAAACATGTGATGAAAAATTCTTTAAACATACATGTACCAGACACCCTTTCTCCTCTCAGTATCCCACACTGAAAATGGTACAGTAGCTGTAGGCAGCAAAAGAAAGTCTTTATAGCAGAAATATTGCCATAAGAAATTGTGTGTGTTGGGAGCAAGCAGCAGGGTGGAAAAAGGTGAAAATAAGGGAAGAATATTAATCTGCATACCCAGCAGGCAATGGTCATTTATATATTCATCTGTTTTCAGTGCTGAACTTAGTGAGAGTGTGTCCATTTCATGGTGCCGTGCAGAGAAAATGAAGTGTGTAAGGTCATTCAATAAAGATTAAATTAAAAACATATTCCTATAGCACCCTCAGGGTCCATTAGCCTTGATGAGTGTACAAATACTTTCTTTGTTATATGTGCTCCATCCTGAAAGGGACTGTGTGCTTCTCTCATTATAAATGTGCACCTGAAAAGATTGAACATTATCCCCTCTTTTTTAACTGACCTGTGGCCACCGCTGGGTTCATTAGTGCAGAACATCTTTTCCACTGGCTGAGTCTGCCCTATTGTTTTCACTGGCCAGGGTCAAGTCAAGGGCATTCAGCCTAGATTGGACTCATTTGTCACAGGGTCTAGCAACAAAGCTGATTTCAGCAGAGACGGCGTGAATTTCATGGGGCTGAAATGCAACCTTTGACACAGAGTGCCCAGGGCTGCTCAGGCTTGCACAGATGGCCTGCCACCCTTAGATACCTATGAACAAAGGATTGGTGAATTATAACAAAAATAAAGTTTCCACAGTCAGCATATATTTTAAGTGTTTAAATTATTTGCAGGGTTGGTTTTTATTATTTGCAGTCTAAAATCACATCTTGAGCATTTGTGATAATCACTGTGCTTTTTAGACTATGAAGAGAAAAAAAACAATTCGGTAGGGGGCTTACTGCTTAACTGGTGTAACGGTGTAAAGTGTAGCAATTTAGTGTGGAGTGCAGGTTTTCATGGTCAGCAGGAGCCAGCATGAACAATGGGTCGTGCTGAGGTAGCATGTGGAAAATGACTTTAATACACTATACAGAATGGCTTATTGCTTTGGTCAATAGGCTGCAGTGAAGATGGTGTATTCAGCCACTTGGGAAGGTTAAACCTGTCAGGGTACACTGTGACTGATATGCAGGGGCTGCTTATGAGGTCTCTAATGGAAAAACCTGACAAGCAAAGTTATAAAGGTTACACTTGACACATACTTTAGCATTATGCCTTATATTAATCCATTTTTTTTAAAGGTAGGGTACTTTATATTTGTTAGAAATTGATGCCACAATAATGTTAAAACTCTAGAGGAAACAGTTAAACTTTGCAGTAAAATAAAGGACAGGATGCACTGCACCTGCATTACACAGATTAAATCTCTCTAAGGACAATAGTCTAACATGTTTAAATCCCACCCTGAACACATTGTTGTTTTCTTAGACATAGTTATTTGAGTTAAAATCATTTATGTTATTTCCTGAAATGGTACACTGGGATGTAGTAGAGTACACTAAAGAAGCTGGGGTGTTCAGTACCTAAAATCAAATCCCGTCCTGCTAGATATAACTTTACATCAGCATTCATTTAAGTTCTAGATATTGGTAGGAAGGGTTTTATTTTTCATTTGAAGAGCAGGTTTTATACAGAGGGTGCTCCCCAAAAACCCAGAAAAAAAAGAATCTCAGAAAGACTTGTTTCGTTAATATGATTCATACATGATAACATTATACTGAAAGTAGCTGAAAACTTAATATGATCCATTTTTTATTTCTAGAAATAGAAGATAGGTGCTTTTGTTGGTTTTTTGTTGGTTTTTTGCTTTTTTTAATTGGGCAGGTGGCATCTTATTTTCTATTAGAAATGTACATAGCATTCTAAGGAATGTGCTGATATTTGTGCTCTGATATTTGTTGTTAGTAGTATTTAAAACCACAGCCATGATGCATTCACTAAAGTGCTATATTCAGTAATAAATTTCAGTGTACTGAGACTGATTTAAGATACTTTTTAGAGATAACTGTAGCAGGAATAAAATGAACAGGAGAGACATAGAATACATTTTCTGTGGGGTTATTATAATTCAGCTAGGAGAGCTAGATGTGCAAGTACGGAGAACCCAAAATAGTTTGGATTTTTTTCATTGTATTATGTTGGGTTCTTGGTGATCTAATTCACTTTAAGTGGATGTATCATTATAGAGCTTTTTGAAAGGTGCCAGATTTGACAGCACAGGAGAGTAAAATCTTTTTATATTATATTTTGCTTCTTCACCAAAAAGAGCTGTTTAAATATTTGTGTAGAATGCAGAATATTTTAGATGATAAAGGTAATTAAGTGGTGAAATGGTAGTCATTGATTTGTCACTGAGTAGGGAAAAAGAGAGCTGAATAATTTATAATGAAAATGTACTGACTTCAGGGGAATTGTACCTTTAGACTTGTACAGGTCTGAATATGGCCCAGAATTGTGCTACACTGCATGGATTTGAGGAACTTGCATGGGAATTTGTAGTCACTGCATTTGCCAAAAATTGTTTTAAATTAAGTTAAAATGTAGCAATGGGGGAGCTGCCTACTAACATGTGGTAGTACATTTTAACGTATAGAATTATTCTAGTAGGGAACGTGTACAGCTAGGAAAATTGCAGAGGAACAAATGAATAACAATCTCATATTTTTATTATGTCTGAATAAACAAGTTATAGGGAAAATCTTGAATGATTTTTGCAAAGGAAAATTCAAAATCTTAAGTACTTTAATCTTCTCTATCTGCCAAAAAAATAATGCATATATGCAAATAAACAGAAGATTAAGAAAAACACTTTTAAAGAAATTTGTTGTGTTACTAGCACAAGAGACTTTTGAAAAGGAAAGTACAATTATAAAAGAGAAATTAGTCAAAAGTAAAAAAGGATATGAGTAGATATTGTTGAGGAGAAGATAACAGTACTGGGTGCTTGGCCTCCAACTGGCTCCACTCTTAGATGACTGTGAGTTGAATATAAGGCTTTAGTTGGCCCTAGAGCACAGTGTACCCTGATGCCATCAAGATATGTAGGAGCAGAATATAGCTCTGTTCCTGGGGTGACAGACGTATCCCAACAGCTGACTACTGGGAACTGAAGTGACCCTGACTGGGAATGAATGACAAAAGCACCCCATTATGACTGGCCCAGAGGCCCCATGAACCCTTGGCAGAGATTACCTCAGGAAAGGGTATTTCAAGGACCCAAAAAGGGCATTATTAGGCTTTTGAGATAATTGCTGTGGAGTCGGAGAATGTTAGATGGCTAAATATCTTGCCTGGTCTCTCAGAGGACCCTTCTGCTGTGGGACTTCTGAGGGTCAAAGAAGAACAGGTATCGATTGCTACCACAGCAGTGCATCATTGATAACACCATGCCAGCCAGGACTCCGCGACCCTATCCATGAGATGATTCCTGAACTGGAGAGCCAGGGAGTGGCCAGCAGGGCTCGCTCACCCTTTAATAGTCCTATATGGCCAGTGTGTAGGTCCTGTGGAGAGTGGAGACTGACAGGAGAGTATCATCACCAGAAAAAAACTCCAGCAGACATTTTTGAGAAAAGAGAGAAGATAATCCAAATCCTCCTGAAGACTGGTTTTGCCATAAAACAAAGTAAGGCTGAGGTAGCGGGATGGTCACTGATTAGTGAAATAATACCTGTGCTTGTGTATAGTTATAGGTGTATCTACATTTATATGTACATATGTGGAAAGTATGAGATCTGAGCATAATGTACATGGTATAGAATAAGGGGTGGAAGATGTCCTGGTTGCAGAGAGAGGGATGCAGTTTAGCATGATGTGGGTGTGTCGAAGTTGTTATTCTATACCACTTAATCAGTGATGGGGGGCATGGTTTTGAGATGAAAATGAGAGCGCTCCATGGAAATCAGCACCATTTTGTTTCTCTCTCTCCAGTGGGAAGTGTTGAAGTCAGGCCCTTTGGCCCTGTCCTCTGCCTCAACCACCAGTTCCCCTCCTGTTTTCTCCAGAACCAGGTTGCAGGATTTGGTGCTGAAGGCGAAAGCAGCGAATGTGCAAATAGACAGGGGTGCTGAACTGACAGCACCAGCACAGAGGCTGCTGCGGGCAGACAGCTGGCAGGGGTGACCTCAGCCCAGCCAAGCTTGTCAAGCCCAGCAGACGAGACCTCAGCTGGGCCTAGCCAAGCTGAGCCAAAGGGAGCACAGCAGAACAGTTGAAAAAACAGCAGCGACACGTGGGAACAACCTCCAGCATTGGTGGAGTGGTACAAATGGTGGTTGAGGCACTTGCGCAGAACTGAGCCCAGAGGGGCAGCTGCGCAGCCCGACTCAGATGGCCCTGCTTTCATGGGGTTTGTTTGTTATGGCTTTTCATTGTTTTGGTCTGATGGGTGGGAAACGCTAATCGTAGTAACTCCCCTGCCATCTTGCTTTTCTTCCTGACTGCCACATGAGCAACGTGTGGGAAGAGTTGCCATTTGCCTTTGTCTGGGAAAAGCCACACAGATGCAACCTATGGGAAGCGGCCACCATCTTGAGGTTTTCAGGTTCCCAGTAGTGAACACCTTTTCTGTGGGCAAAATACCTTCTGGTTTTTTATGCCTTTGCTATTAATATTGCTGTTGCTATTCTGTGTGCCTTATTCTACTGCTTTGTGCATTCAGTAAATTGTTATCTCAACACATAGTCTCTGCTTTTGTCCCTCCCTTACTGGAAGGGTAAGGGGAGTGGCTTATTTGACACTTAATTTATGGACTGGTATTAAAGCCAGCACACTCAGAATTAAGCTTAATCCTTACCTTGATGAAATTATATTTGAACCTATTGTTTAAGTTGCTTAACCTCTTTGCTCCTAAACTGAATCCTGCTTGGTGACCTTGCTTTAAAATAGAGAGAGTTCATCTTAACAAATATGAAGGTCATCCAGCCCAAAGTGTATTATTTGTGTTTTAGCAATTTAATAACAAGGTGAAGTGAAGCACTCCAGATGATGGCTATAATAGCTTTATTGCTTTTTTGTTATTAAGACCTCTTAAGATAATTGTTTTCAAAATTATAATATAAGCTTTTAAGAACTTCCAGCCTGAGCACTGATTTATGCTGTCTGTGATTCCATTTCTGCTCTGTTTCACACTGTGTTAATTTTCATTAAGTTCATTATGTTTGAGACCTCTTAAGGGATTTATTTAAAATTCATCTCTTGATTAGACACATACTGTATACTTTTACTGCTGTAACAATATCTATTTTTTTCCCAGAGATAACAAGACCTGAGTTATGGCTGTAATGCTATTCCTCAGAGTGCCTATATCAAGTCTGTTGGCGATATTAATATGTTGCTGTAATTATTTTTTGATGCATGTAAAACATATAGGATTTGATCAGAAAAGATATGTTTAACATAAGTAGGTTAGTGAAGTAAATCCCAACCACATATTTTAGATTGGTTGCTTCTTTAGGTGCTATAAAAGATTAGATAAACTTCAAAGTAGGAATTCGATATCATTTTAAAGGATTTAGTGAAGTCAGTTCATCAGAATAACACATGTAGAAGTTTAATTTTCAAAACAGCAGTTTGCGGACTAGAACAAAGCTTTTCCTAAAGACATTAAAATTTTTGCTTGACTTAAATATTCTTTCAAATAAAAAACAGCCACATAATTGATATTTCTTAGTTGATATGTGATTATTATTATTAGCTACTGGTCAAATACGTATTGAATTCATTGCCAGTAACTGTAGTCTATGTTTTATATATGTAGATATAAAACACATTTGATGAAATAAAAATCTAACAGCCAGGACATATTTTCAGCATTACAGAATATAATAGTTTCTCTCCTAGGATTAGGAATTAGCAAAATTAATACAACATATTGTGTGTGGATAAAATATAGCTTAATTCAAGAGAAAGGAGAAAAAAAAAGATAGATAGACTGAGTTATATTTTTGCAGTCTTAATACTGTGTGTTCTATTCTTACTCTAAAACCATATTCTTGTTACAGTTTCTGTCTTTTAAGCTTCAGTTACTTCCACTTTTATTCGATGTGCTCCTGGACACTTCATTGCCTCTGAACAGGACAGGTCTTATAGAGACACACAACCTGGACATCCAGAAGACTAGGTCTCTGAGAATAGTCATTCACATTCAGCACCAGGTTCTCACCTTCAAATGAATAATTTGTCATTTGTCATTTACAGCATTGTTATGCTGTATTACCTCAAACTTCTTTCTATGAAATAATTCAAATTGTGTGATATTTAAGGAGATTAAAAAAAAAACACATTAAATTTAAAATGTATAAATTGAAGTTCTCATTCTCCTGGTTTGGGTGTTATTGATTACTCCCTCTTCCTGTACACTCCAAGGGTTACTTTGCATGAATGGAAGTTCTAGAAACTTCTGGTTTGGAACCCAGATGCATTTATTGTAACTCTCAGAGTGAAAGACTACTACCTTCTAAGCCACCTCACTCAGTGTTTGGTTGAGGCATAAATATTTTTCTCTTTTTTAACTGAGTAATATGGTCCTTTTAACCAATATATGTATGAAATTTACACAAAAAAGAACACAAATCTGCATGGACAATTTTTGAGAAAATTTTGAGAAACTGACATTTTCATGAATTCTTCTCATTTACTGAAGTATATACTCTGTGATTTTTTATAGCTGTTGTTGTCCTTTCTGACTTTTTTAAAATTTTAGTTCTAAGAAAAAGTGTATAATTTATTCAGAAATACAGGAGAGGCTTGAGACAGATATTAAATAACTGGTTCAAGTAGTTGCCTCTTTTTTTTCTTGCACAGTAAAGTGGCTTTTCCCACATCATGAAAATCCCAAGTCATATGTACCTTGAAGCCAGCTACTGGAACAGTATTTTGTTTGGTTTGGTAAGCTGTCTGTGCACCACTGTGGATGTGTAAATACTAGTAAAATGCATTCATGTTTACCTTACTCTGAGGTAGATCCTCTTGTGAAACTTTTGAATTATTGTTCAGGGATAAAACTTCCTAATGAAGCATAATTTGAACCACTGGACTTCTGTCCTCTGTATTTCTCCATGTGGCGGAACACCATACAAATGCATACAGTAGGCTGTCTTAAACAAAAATGGTTCCAAAGTTAATGTAATGTATTTTCTGCAGCAGCCCTTTCCTTGATCTGTACTTCATACTACTAAAACTCCAAGACTGGAACCTCGGTGTTCATTTTCACTAGGTACCTACTCTCCGTAGCTGCTCTGTGCTGCTTCTCCGAGAATTTTGTATATTCTCTTGGGATCCAATGAGTGGGTTTTTCAAAAAAGGAAGTTACTGTAATTCATAACAAAGTAGCTCTTTTTAAAACTACATAGACATGCTTAAGATTGCATAATTTTGATTGAAAACCTCGTAGAGGGTTTCAATAGCCCAATTCTTAAGGTTTCTCTGCAACAGTACACCAACAGTGTGTTGTACCAGTAAGATACTGGTGAGAAGCTGAACAGCCTCTTTAGGCCGCTCTTCCATAATTGCAAGTAGCGTGCATTGCCTAGAGATCACCTGGGGGTGTCCAGGACGATACTCTTACTTGCTAAAGCAATTTTCAGTGGGAGCAGGCTCAGTGGTAGTACACCCTCATTCATCCACCTGCAGTTTTGGGAAGTTCTTAGGCAGATGCAAAAAGACAGCTATGCAATATCTTTAAATAGTGAAACCAAATGATCCTCCTTTGTTACTGGGATACTCTGAATCCAAAATCTTTACAACTTTTTTACAATATAAGAGGTTGTCAAAGGACAAAGTGTAGAGACGTTCATTTGATGATATCTTTATTTAGAGACTGAATCTCTAGTGTCAGCTCTTTCTGTGAGTTTTTAATTGAGGCTGCACTTGTGATGCTGACATTGTGAAATAACTTATTCTTCATGATACTAAAAACAAAAACAAACTGTAAAATGAATTTTGTAATGAGAAACATGCCATACATTGATTTATAAGGAGGCATGATTTTCAAAACTTTGTCTAAAGTACTTACCTCTGCAAGCCATCTCATTTTTTACTCTCGTACACCAAGTGAGCTTGTGGAAGTTGGCCTGTTACAATAAATGCTCTTTGAGTCTGCTTTGTTACTACAAATCTCTGCCACTGTCTTCAATGCGGTCTCTGTTTAGAGGTTTTAATCAGCAAAGTTGAAAGCAAAATTGACCTTGTGAGCTTTGGACATTCTCCATCCCCTATCCTACCTGAAATCCACTGGGTTTTTTTATAAAACTATCTGTTTTGGGAGCAGATTGAAAGCTATAATCCTTATGAAGGGACATCAGACTTGCACACTGGCTTCTACAAACAGAGATTAGGAACACATGTGACATGGAAAATATGTTAAAGAGGCAGGTGATTCTTTTTCTTTATTATTAGGTATATTTCAGTAAGTAGCACAGAGAAAGACTGTAATAGGTTGCAGATGGAAAAAAGGAAAGTAAATAATTCTAGCATGATGAAAGCTTTATTTATTTTTTTTTCAAGTTGGACCTGTGTAGCTGAAAACCAAATAAATCCAGAAATTTTGGCAATTTTAAATGAAAATTATTTTGAATGCTTCTTTTCATCCATTCTACCTGTTTGTGGGGTGGTTTTTTGCCTCATCTGACTTTTTCTCTGTGTCTTCCTATCTAGAAATATTAAGGAAAAGTGTACTTTTACTTTATTTGCTGTACTCTAAGGTTCTTAATTATATTATAATACCAATTATCTTATCCTAGTTATTAATTAAATATTGCCCTGGCTGGTTAAATCAGTGCTTTGTGCTGCAGAAGTGCTGCACAGTCACCAGCAAAGTAGTGAGAGTTGTAAACCTATTGTTTGTTCTCAAATGAGTATAAAAATCAGGATACCCATGCTACTAAATAGTCTCCATGGAGATAAGGTATTTATCTGTGTTCTGTTCTTTTCTGTCCGTGATTGGTAGAGTGACTTTTAGAAAGAAAAAAATCACACACTACTACATTAATCAGATATGTGTTGAACAACACATATATCTGAAGATTCCTTTGAAATATGGTATTATTATGGGCTAGAGCTGGGTTGGAAGAACAACCAATTCCTTCATCTTCCATCATCTCCGAAATTGTTTCATATTGCAAAGTTTGAATTCTGAAGTCTTGAATTTACACTAGAGATCTTTAGAACTGGTGAACACAAAGGGATCTTTAAACCCAGTGGTTATTTTTTTCATATTGTTAGCTTGAAGTATTAGAGATTATCTCTCAGTTCATGTTCATTCTCAGTGCTGAGGCTGCACTTTTTATTTCATTCTGTATTTCACATTTTATGGAGCAAGTAGAATGTTAAAGTTAGTAGCAAAATCCATTGTCTGCCTTATCTGAGGAATGCCAGTAGGCAAGTTTGTCCAATTATCTGATTTTTAAAGTTTTGAACTGTGTGAGGGCTTTGTCAGTTAGATGAGCTCACTCATTCCCTCTTTTGCATTAGCCCATTTTGATTTTTGTCCTTCTTAACTGTGGTGGTTTGTTTTCTCTTATATTTGGAGAGCTGCGGCTTCAAGGATACTGTATAAAGTGTGGTTAGTCTTATCAGAGCAGGGAAGCAACAATCTGAGAAGTTTAAAAAACGCATGAACAAGGTTATGGGGATTAGATCACACTGATATCATTATTCCATAGGTCATGAACAACCCACTTTTTAGCTCCTCTCTAATTTAGTTGGTTTGGAGATTTTAAGTTGAAAGTCTCTTCAAGGAAATTATTTCTGCAGTGTCACTGACCATCCTGATACAGCGTTCTTTCACTCTCCCTTCTTGGTATGTTGCATTTTGTGTCAGTCATTAATTATTTATGACTCAGAAAAGGAGGGTGGTGAGTTTCAGCACCCAGAATTTAGCAGATACTTGTGGATATAAGACCTGGTCTTAACTCAGCTGAGCAGGGAGTCAGTCTTGAGTCTTCAGGAAAGTTAACTCACTTAATGGTGTGTGGAGCAGGTATGGGTCAGTGTGTTTGTGTCTCACTTTTAAAAGACTGATTTTGTCTTGATGTGCGATACAGAAGACCTGATACAGCTTTCTCTTGCTCTCCCACATACGTACAAAAAGGATGTGAAAAGATTCTGAAATGATTAAACAATTGATTTTTCTCTACCAGACAGCTATCATAAAGTACATGAGTCTCATTCCATGTGTGACAGAGAAAACTTCCAAATGAAATGCTACTGGAAACAAAATGTCTCTTTTAAAGATTTTATTTATCAAATATATATTTTAAATGAAATATTTGATTAAAATCTTTAAATTAATTACATTCACTATACTTTTAATATTCATTTAAACTTGATTTTGTATTTTCCTCTATTATTAGTTGTGACTTCTTTATGAGGAAAATGTATTGACTTGAAATGTACTTAAAAGCTTTGTTTTCCCTTAAGAGAAAGTAAAGTAGAAGGCATTTCTCTGGGATTAGAATATTTGAAAATTATTGGTATAGATATTACTTAGCAAAAGTTATCATCTAGAAGTAGGAAACCTTTATCAGTAAGTTAATTTCCTCATATATTAATTTCCTCTAAAGACCCACAGCCAGATCCACTCAGATAAGAGCACTTCACTTTAAGCTCTGTGAATTTCATTTTTCCAAAAGAGTGCAATGAAGATAAAGTCTTTGGATCCCTTGTAACTATTTAATATCTGTACAGATTTATTTTGCCTATTTTGTCTAATTCTACTAATTTTGATCTACCTTTGCATGCAATCATATATGTATGCGCTTTAAATTTACCCTAAAGGACTGGTAGTCCTAACCTTATAGTAGTTAATTTCTTGCTTTTTCTTCTTACAAACTATCCTTAAATGGGATTGACCTTCTACAAAGGAAGCACGTATCTATATTAATACAGAAGCAAGGTATGCTCTAGACACTTTCTTCACATGATTTGTGTTACTCATCCTCATATACTTGCATGAATAGAAAAATGAAAATACCATTAGATATCAGTAAGAAATCAGAGACTTATTTTCCAAGTTCTGGCTGAAGGGCTGAAAATCCCTCAGGGTTTTTTGCAGAATTCAACCGGTGTCATGCTCTTCCCCAAAGCATTGTCACCGCCAAGACTGAATTAATGACGTTATCCAGGTAGAACAGTAGAGAAACTATATGTTAGCAGCAAGAGCAACTTAAATTATTAAGCTTTTTGTGTTGCCATCCTTAAAACTCTATGTGTTTTAGAAGGTTTGCTTGCAAGTTGCTAGTGTAGCCCCATGTATTACTGCACTTTAGATGTTCTCCAAGACTGTATGATCCACTTAAGAAAACTAGTACACATGCTGTAAGGACACTTACAATAACCTGAGGTTAATTTTCTGTGGTTAAAGATATTAATGCTGAGATTTTTTTTCAAATTGCATTTTTGAACTGAAACAAAATGGCAGTGTAGATGCACCCTTTGTGTCCCAAACTGGCTTGGACCAAACAGATACTAACCATTCCTACCTGTAAAATCTTGAATTGTAGAAGAGAAGAAATAAATAGGTAATATTACTACTGTTGCACAGGAACGCTAGCATCTCACTGTATCTCTACATGAAAGCTTCTTTTATTATCACTTAAGGAAGTTATTACCCTTTTATGAGTGCTTACATGGTGTTTTACAAATATGTCACCACAGTTACCTTATAAACACAGCATTATTTTTGCCAGTAGTGTTTTACAAAACAAGGAAAGTAGTTTGAAAGTAACTTTGAAAAATGCCTTTGGATTATTTTACTCTGGAGGAAAAGAATTGATAATGTTTCCCCACATTAAAATTTGACTTTTTAATAAAGTTGGGGTTTTTTTTCTAACTACTATGTAACATTTTTAAATCATTAAAATGCAGTAAGCATAACAAATACCTTAATTCAATTATACAGACAAGGAAGTTGCAGATGATATTTATTAGATCAGTAAGTAATATGGACTAAAGTAAACTTACTTTTTATACTAGTTATGGTTTTATTTCCTGCTTAGTGTAAGCAACATTGCTGGAGGCATCTTCAGTATACACATCAAGTTAAATGCTATAATTCTAGTACTTGTTTTTCACCAATAGACATAGGTAATTAGATTTCATCTGTGAACAGAAGAAATATTGATCAAATAAAGAAAGAGTACAATTATTTTTCTTTCATCAAAAGATACTTTGAGTCCTGTATTAAAAGGATTCCTTTTTAAAGAATAACCCACCTAAAATTTTAGAAAAAATAGTATTTAATATTCTTTACCTGACTTGTCAGTAAATTCCACAAGATCAAAATGCTACTGTTGCCATGCTGTTATGATAGACACAATTTTGCCTGGCAGTTTTATGGGATGTATTTTGATTTTTGTTTCATTTTCTTTGATTGTTTGTGGTTTTTTTGGTAAAGGAAAAATTTCCAGTCTCATAAATTTTAGGTTATTTAGTAAAATTCTTTTCTGTTTTATAATGTTAAAGCCAGAAGAAAAACTACACTGCATTTAATAAGAACTTGGATTTCCTGTGAAATTTGGAAGGTGGTAAACAATCTATGTTTTCTATACATAGCACCTTTGCTTTAAAAAATAATGTGGTTTTAGAAAGTGTAGTGTATTCTGTAATTTATAAAATACACAAATATTTCTACTCATGTGTGAAACAATACAGCTGAGACAAAGCTACTCTGAGCTCCTCAAATCCATTATGATTTCATTACTGGTCACTAGTTTTCCACTCAGTGCACTAAAAATTCATATAAGTAATACTGAAAAAAAAAATTAAAGTCTGACTAACTTCTCATATTTAAAATAGAAAACAATTTTCAAGTGACCATAATATATTCTGTGCAATTGATTTTGCAATTTGTAGTATTGAGTGTATTACTGAGAAATCCCAAAAGTAATCAAGTGTATCTTTCTATATAAAAGTACGAATTAAAATCCAACAGGTAAAACTGGAAACGGGGTTACTAAAGAGTTCAAAATGTTACACAAATTTAACTATCATAATTAAGTAATAAACTGTGTTTAGTAATAAACTAATTCATATTTAATCAATCTTTCAAACTGTAAAAAAGCCCTCAGATCTAGTCAATATCTTGCACCAAAATCATAATTATGTCAGATATACTTCCTCACACATACATTTGTAACAGTAATTTCTCAAGCAATGTACTGTGACTCTTTATAAAAATGTTTTTGTCCTTGTAATAAACATACAACTTAGGAATGAAAAATACTATTTAATTATGTGAAGTTGTGCTTTCAGTGAATAGCAAATATTTGTGCATCGTGGTTTAGCAAGTTGGACTAAAGTAATCTAGAATTTGCCTGTAAATCCTTGAAAAGAACTCCTTCAGGGCAATGTCTTCTTGTTACTTTAAAATTGCAATTGAGTGAAATGTCCTTCTCAGTAGATAATATGATGAACTCAGATGCAGTACGATTTTCTCTATTCTATGTTCTCTGTCTTCTGATCAAGTCCAGATTAACCAGGGGAAAACAGAGATATCCCTGTTGACCACAGCAAGCATGCAATGCAGCACTAATTACAAATCACCAGTCACTAGATTTGGAGGAAACTCTGAGCTTCTCTTAACCTCCTGAAAAATTTTCTCATGTAGAGCTAAATGTGGCTCTCAGAAAAACGTGCTTAACCGTCCCATAATGACCTTTCTCTGCATCTTGACAAAAAGACTAACCTGTTTACTAACACTGAACTCCATATTGCAGCAGTTAAGCTTGTGTTAGACCTGCATGTGAAAATTGTGACATGGCTGCTCACAGGTGCAAAGCCTTGGAACTGTGTTAGATTCTAAAAATCACAGAATCACAGAAGATGCTGAGTTGGAAGGGATCCATAAAGACCATGAAGTTCAACTCCTGGCCCTGCACAGCACTATCCCCAAGAACCACACCATGTTCCTGAGTGCGTTGTCCAAACACTTTTTGAACTCTGTCAAGTTTGTTGATGTGATTACTTCCCTGGGGAGCTGTTCCACTGGCCAGCCACCCTCTGGTTGAAGAACATTTTTCTAATATCCATTCTAGACCTCCCCTGACACAACTTTAGGCCATTCCATCAGATCCTGCCCCAGGTCATCACAGAGAAGAGATCAGTCTGCCCCTCCTCTTCCCCACATGAGGAAATTGTAGACTGCAATGAGGTCTGTCTGCAGTCTCCTCTTCTCCAGGCTGAACAGACCAAGTGACCTCAGCCACTCCTCATACGGCATCTCCTCAAAGGCCTTCAACAATCTTGTGGCCCTCCTTTGGGCACTTTCTAATAGCTTGATATGGTTTTTTTATCATTCAGTGACCAAAACTGCACACAGGACTCGAGGTGAGGCTGCCCCAGTGCAGAGCAGAGCAGGACAATCCCCTCCCTTGCCCGGCTGGTGATGCTGGGCCTGATGCCCCCCAGCACACGCTTGGCCCTCCTGGCTGCCAGGGCACTGCTGACTCACACTCAACTTGCCACTGACCAGGACCCCCGGGTCCTTTTTCATGGCACTGCTTTCCAGCATCTCATTCCCCAGTGTGTCCATACATCCAGGGTTGCCCCATCCCAGGTGCAGAATCAGCACTTTCCCTTGTTGAACTTCATATGGGTGGTGGTTGCTCAGTCTAATTTGTTGAGGTTTCTCTGCAGGGCGTCTCTGCTTTTGAGGGAGTCAGCAGCTCCTCCCAGATTTGTATCATTTGTGAACTTGCTTAGTATCCCTTCCAGTCCTCTGTCCAAGTCATTTATGACAATGTTGAAGAGCACAGGGCTAAGAGCCCTGTGGAACCCCACTGGTGACAGGTCACCAGTCTGATGTCACCCCATTGACTTTAACCCTTTGTGCCTCACCCATGAGCCAGTTGCTCACTCATCCCATGATGTGTTTATCCAGCTGTGTGCTGCACATTTTTCCATAAGGGTACTATAAGAGAGCATTGAAAGCTTTACTGAAACCCAAACACCAACTGGCTTCCCTTGATCAGGTACGTGGGTTACCTTGTCATAAAAGCAAATCAGGTTTGGTAAGCAGGATAGCATTGACAATACAGAAATTTTTCAAAGTGAAAGTACGTATCTAATGCCATTCTAGATCTCTTTCGAATTGGGTAGCTAATCGCAGAGCTTTTTTAGAACACTATTTGTTCTTTAAATAAACATCAATTAGCAATTGCCGCAGCAACTGTGAAATATAGGATGTCCTGGTATGTAAGGTATGTTAACTCCTAAGATACAAGACACCAGTGGGAAATACAAAGATGTCATGGGAAAATTTTTAATTTTTTCCTCAGTGTATTCAGGGGATGGAATAGATACAGCTGTTCAGTGCTGAGTCTGTGGAAATAAAAATCATGTGTCTTCATTTTATATTCCTCTTTTCTCCTTGGAATGATGATCGGAACCACATTTTTTCTTTATTTGGAGGTGTTTTGGGTTCACAGTTGAATGAAAACAGAGACCAAAGTCATGGCTGAAGAAAGCAAAATATTGGCCTGAGAAACTGCAGGTGATCTCTCTCCTCAGGTTTTGGAAAGATGATGGAGCATGGCTGTTAACAACCTATGCAGATAGAGTCACTTGCTTCTTCCAAGCACAAATTATGTTCAATCAGCATAGTTACTTTCTACTATTGGCTAAGTGGAAAAAGTAATAAGCAGAAAATTTTTATTCCCTGAGAGGATAGTACAACACTCAGGTTGCCCAGGAGGATTTTGCATCTCTGCCCTTGGAGGTATTCATGATGCAGATGAATAAAGCCATGCTGACCTGTGGTAGTTCTAGATTTAGTAGAAGATTGGATCCTCTTGTTGTAACTTTAAACCAGTATTTCTTAAATATCCTAAATCTGCGAAAGTATGCTAACTGTTGCTTTCTTTAATAGAAAAATTTTAAATCCTTGTTAGAAAGAAAGGGATGGTCTCTCATTAAAATCTGTCACGTTCTATAAAGAGCATTTGTAGAAGCATTCTGCTTCTCTCTCTCTGGGGTATGGAGCTCTGGTCAATGGCACCATTTCAGCATCTCATTGTTTCAGTCTGGATAACTTTTTTAAAGTTTTGATTGTCCTTATTAATTATTAAGCTACTTTAGCAGCTCCATAAGAAAGTTTCTCCTGCCTGCTATGTCTCTTTTGGTTTTCATAGCATCAGAATATTCTTGTATAAAATTCCATGCAAAATAACCTTTTTTTCAGACGAGTTTGTACCTGGCCAAGAACTGCAAAATGGACAGTTACACATTATAGCACCAAGAATAACTTGTTTTAGAAAATTTTAAACACTTTTCTACTTATGGTCAGATTTTCCATTCTCACTGACTATGCCCCTTCAGGGATTCTCCTCTTTCATTTGTTATAAATTATGAAATAAGTGTCCTTCATTGCCACAGTAACTAAACAGTTATGGGCATATCACCAAGTCAATGGAGATTTATAGAGAGGTGATGTAGAATAGCTTTGTAACTACATTTTGTGTGCTAAACACCTTATTTAATTATTTCTAAAAATATTTTGAAACATTCATATGAAAGAACAACTAAGCAAGTTTAAGGAAAACGTACAGATAACACATCACAGGTTATGAAAGCTATATGTTTTAGTTATGTATCTTTTCTTGGTGGCTTTCTGCATAGGCTACTGCAGGAAATGTTTTGCTTTCACGTTTCCATGTGAGGATTAACTCCTTTGAGAAGATTTGACTCTTTTACTCAAATTGTCTGTGTCCTCAGTGAGGTTATGTTAATCTACCTGGTAATTTGAAAGTCTCTGCATTCAAAATTAATTGTGTCCAGAAAACATCTTTTGGACCAGTCTTTTTAGGTGTTTCTGAGGGACAATAGAAAATAGCAAGCTGTCACCTTTTCTAATGAAACATATACTCTTTTTGTATGTCTATCTGACGAAAAAACGGAATACATATCTACTGTTTCTCCTCCTTTAACAAGTATTTTACACTAACATTATAGGAAATAATATTAATACAGATTAAAAACCAACTGAAAACAGAAGTGAATTTCTAATTGGATTTTCATTAAAGAAAGAGAAACAAAATCACGCTAAAAGACGAGATAAAAAATTACTCCAGCTGATCTTTTCATCCATTGCTGCTCCAAGAGTAAAAGTACTAGGGAAGTGAGAAGAGTGATGGGTTAGTGACTTAAAAGACCCATGCAGAAAAATGTGTGTTTAACTTTGTCTTGCCTGAGCTGGAACTGTCCCTAAAGTATTGTTTCTGAGCAGTTCTTGTAACGATGCAAGTGAAATTGTCAGGAATGAGTATCAATGTATGAGAGATGCTAAACTAATTTCGTAACTCTGTGGCAATGTGGTATTAGATACAGATGATGTAAGTCCTTCAAACTTTATCTTCTTTAAGATCATAGTTGCAACAATTTGGGTTTTCTGTTCGTTTCAAGGTAGTCCACATTCTTTATTACTTTATTATTTAACTTTTTTATCATTTTGTGTTTCCTACTTACTTAAACTGCTGTTAGTATTGTGATGTTAAAATGTTGCACTGTAAAGAAATTTTTTAGCAGTTTGTTTTGTCATCTTATTTTGGACTATAGTTCGGATCCCTCTCACTGTAGTTCCCATTCTTTTTTCTTTTTCAGTCCACTTTGTTTTATTTTTCTTGGCAAATTTCTCATTTTGAATTTTAGGAGACTGGATATTCCCCAAGTAATAAAGTAAGATGTTTTAGATACTCTTTTTCACTATTAATTTTGATAACAGCTGTTGAGGAATACAAAGATGTAAATTTGAGCTTTGGTAAGCCTGATGTGACCTTTCAAACACTAAATATTTTAATGGATTGATAAAAATAAGAATTTTTCACATATTAAAATATATTTAGAGAGTTTACAATTAAAGAAATGACTAGGTATTTGTCAGCCACCAGTGAGGATTATTTAAACACCCTATGTATTTCCCATCAGAAACCACATTCTTGCAAATATGCAGAATTTTCCTTTTAAAATTTGTCAAAATGCATATATAAATTAGAAATTTTGATAGAAATCAATCAACTTTGCTTTAGCCTTCAGCTTTCTGGGACTTTGTTTGCTTGTTTGATTGATGGTTCTGTTTCTTTTAAAATTATTTTTTCTTCTTGTGAAGTTTTGGACTTTTTCTTCCATACATTTTATGGCAGAGATTCTGGGTAGGCTATTATTGAAGTGTTTTGACCTGTGAGTCTTTAAAATTTTGTCTTGAAGCCACTGCAGCCCAGAGGATTTCTGCTAGCAAGAACATGCTTCTCTCCTCTTTTAATTATGAAAGTCTCTATGTCAAATCTCTCAAATTTCTCTCATATTCATACTTTTTGTTGAGATTGCAGTTGTCTATTCAGTAGCCTTCCTTGCTTAAGTAAACTGAAGATTTGTCTATTCAAGAGCCAATTAGTCCTCTCCTGCTTTTTCAGCTCTTTTCTATGTATGTTATTCTATGAATGCTATTCTTACCCACCTCAACTTCTACAAGCCTGATACTCTACAAGTTTGGGAAGATCCATGCTTCTACCTAACTATTACCTATACTGCTGTGGTCATTCTTATGAAACGAGTTTAGGTTCTTAAATTTATATAGACTTGGAGAATTTCAGTCCTCTCACCCGCACTAGGAAATGTGATCTGTGGGGTTTTCTGTATCAGCTTTGATTCCAGGTAAACCCAGCCAAAGGTGAGATGCTAAAGAACAGCCTGCACATACTGTTAAACCTGCATTTTCCTCCATTATGGTACTCAGTTTACTGCAGAAAATCATATACTCTTGGCTTCCATCTTAATACAGTGTTCAAAATATGATGATTAATTCAATTAGATGTAAAAGTTACCATCAGCACTTCCATTGTTGTTCAAGTTTTATTTAAAGTTAATGTACATTTGATTTATATATCTATATTATTCAGAAAAACTTTACCTTACAACTACCTAAATTCCTTTGAGAGATTCCTGTGTTTCCATATTACCTTTGAAAAGTCTCAGTTTAGTGGAGGATCTGGTCAAAAAAACTTAGAGACTCATCTTAGAACTGCTTCTGTTCTTAAAAAACATCAAATTTAAAAGTCAGAATTAATTTAAGTATATTTCTGCTTTTGACTTTTATGATAGTCAAAGGTATTCCTAATAATATAATAAAAATACTGTTAGTAATACAGAAAAATAGTATTAGTCAATAATATACAAGTTACTACTTAAAAATTCAAAACAAAATTCTAAGTTTATAAGTGTGAAGTAGTGCTTTGGGAATTGTGTATAAAATTTTGAGATCTGACTGCTGTAATGCTGGGACACGAATTTCATAGGAAAAGTTGGATTTGTGTTCAGAGGGATTCTCACACATGGTGTTGTCAAGTTATACTGAAATGCAACTGGAAGAATAAGAAATTGAACAGAAAAAAAGAATTTTTTTTTTTAAAGTTTAAACCTCATTTTCTTCCAAATATCTTTTACTACAAGGCATCATAGAATAACCTTTTAGGACGGTTAAAAATTATAAACATGTATATAAAAATAATGTACCACTTTCCATATGTTCCAAATGCATTATTATTTTAATAGTTAATATTTCACAGATTCTGTAGATATAATTCATGTGAACTTTTCTTAATACTTGTATCTCACAATGTTTTGGCAAGTAGCCTCTGGACAGTAAGATTATTGAATATGTTTAAAAGTAGGTAAAAGAGCACTTGTAGTACCATTAACTATTCATTTGATTTTGGCTGAACTGATGATCCTTTGCCACACAGAATAGCTCACATGTACCTGACAGTTAAGTTTAAACATACTACTGCTCAAATACACGAAATGCTTTATTTCTGGGAATAGGGAACAGAAATACAAAAACAGGAATACAGAAACAGAGAACTAAAAATGACAATGGGCAATGTACCCAAAACTAGCTTAAGAGGTTTCACTGTCTTAAAATGTTTGCATTAACAGACTAATTTGTCCTTGTATTTTCCACTTGACATTATAGCATGGAAATATTTCCTTTATCAAAACTAATTTTGAAAACAAATGCTTCTTAAAGGGGCTCTGTTCAGCAAGCCTGTCTACTCAACCATCTTCCTTTTAAATGTAGCATGCTGAACAGACAGTTCTAAACCTTTCCTGTCCTTCATGTTGGGATACCAACTTATTGATCAAACTGGAGCTGGATTAACCAAAGATGTAGAAACAACAATAACCAATGAAAGTCAACCCGCATCTCAGTTTTACTGAGCTTAGAGGTGGAGTTCATGACAGCAAATCACCCAGCACGGTCCCCTTGACAGCACATTAAGAAAACAGCTTAAATTAAGGTGTTTCATACTGATAGGCTCATTTCATGAGCCTCCTGCTCATGTGAAGGCCTCCTGCTTTTGCCCACACTCACTTAAACTACAGAACATTTGCTATCCTCAGAGGTCCCTGCTGCTATTTGCTGCTTTGTTTGCATAGCACGTGAAATATTAATGAATTTGCAAGCTGAAGCACCAGATATTTCAAAAGAAGATTTCATAGTTGTGAGCTCTTGGCTTGTGAACTGATAACTGAGAATTTACAACTATATATTGTTTACTTATAAAGAATCAGACCTTGCTCATAGAGATTATTCCTTGACCACCCCATTCCTTGTCCACCACGTTTCATTCAAGCCTAGGGAACCTCCTAGTTTTGCAGTAATACTTGCGTCCTGATCAAGAACAATGCTGACATTCCCATGAAATTCCTTTTAGGCAGACCACACCCTATGCAATACAGCTAGGAAAAATATTCTGCTAGCTGGAGTGTCCTCCTATGACCTTTAACAGTCTCTGCCAAAGCAAACCATTCTGTGATTCTCTGATAAGTTGTGTTTCTGCTTATAGTGTATAGATGAAGACAAATCCTGTCACAATAAAATCACAGAAATCTCATCAATTTTCTGGTTTAAATGCTTGTCCATGTTTAAAAACCATGTTCAAATATGATCTGTTGATGAGGTGGCAGCAGCAAAAACTGGGGTAAGTCTGGGCATGATTTTTAGATTGAGCAGTATTGGGAGGTTTTCAAGTTCAGGGACACCCAAGCAGCAGCCCAGAGCCTTGTCAAGACCTAGTAGCTCCTGTGAGACACTCAAGCATGGAGGTGGCATTGCCAGGAGCATCCAAGAGAGACTTAAATGGCTTTAGGGTATTGCCAAAGCACAGCAAACAGGGCAAGCAAACAGGATGTGGCACATCAAAAGGATGTGGCATCCTTTCAAGCAGGTATGGCATACAGGAGTGGTGCCACAATCTGCAGGCAGGTCCACACCTCTGCTAAGTGCTGAGTGCTCTAGGTCTCTGCCATAATGGTGGGCACCTGACTCAGAGCCAAAACCACTGTGTCTGTGGAGACAATCACTGAGAATTCTGATGCTTCCACCCAATCAGCTTGATTACCTCTCTGAAGTGCCTGTATATAAATGCACACAGCATGGGCAATAAACAAGGACTACAAATCTATGTGTGATCACAGGTCCATGATCTCATTATGATTACTGAAAGATGGTGAGGTAGCTCACATGACTGGAATATTGCCAGAATGGCTATGTACTTTTTAGAAAGAATAGGTCACAGATGCAAGGTGATGGAGTTGCTCTTTATGTGAGAGACCAATTAGAAAACATTGAGCTCTACCCAGAGACAGACGAATGAGAGTTTGTGGGTAAGAATTAAGGGACAGGATAATATGGGTGACCCTGGTGTAGGTGCCCTGATAATGCGTCCACCAGAAGGGATCAGAAGGAGGAATTTTAAGGGCTTTCTATGAGCAGCTGGCAATAATCTCATGATTATGGACCGTGTTTCTCCTGGGGAACTTCAACCACCTGGATATTTACTGGAGGGACAACGTGGCTTGGAACACACAGTCTAGGAAGTTCCTGAAGATCACTGAAGTAACTTTTTCATGCAAGGGGTGGAGGAGCCAACAAGGAAAGGAGTGCTGCTGGACCTTGTACTAACAAACTAGAAGGGAGTGGTTAAAAATGTGAAGGTTGGGAGCAGCCTTGGCTGTAGTGACCATGAGATGGCAAAATTCAGGTGCCTGCATGGAGGAAGCAAAGCAGTAAGAAGGACTTTGACCCCGAGCTTCCAGAGAACCAACTTTGACCTCTTTGACCTACTTAAAGGAATCCCGTGGGATGGGGCTCTACGAGAGAAGTGGGCCCAAGAGAGCTAGTCAATATGTAAGCAACAATTCCTCCAAGCTCAAGACCAGTGTATCCCCAGGATCAAAAAATCAGGGAAAGGTGGCAAGATACCTGCATGGATCAGCAGGAAGCTCCTAGCAAATCTCAAACACGAGAAAAAAACTTATGGATATGGAAAAAAGAACAGGCCATGTGGGATGGGTATGCAGGGATGTGACAAGGAAGGCTAAGAGCCACTTGGAATTGAGTCTGGCAAAGGACATCAAGGACAACAAGAATGGCTTCTACAAGTTTATCAGCAGCAAAAGGAAGACAGAGAAAACCTACGGCCTTTGCTGAATCAGATGGGTGTCCTGGTAACGAGAGACACAGAGTAGGTGAAATAACCAAATGTCTTCTTTGCCTCAGGCTTCATTGCTGAGGATGGCTCTCAAGAGTCCTAGACCTTGCAGGTAAGAGAAAAAGGCCAGAGAAAAGAAGGAAGCCTTCCACTTGTTGTTGAGGAATGGCTTAGGGATGGACTAGATAGACCGAACACACATAAAACACCATGGGGCCTTGGTGGGATGCACCAACAGGTGCTGAGTGAGCAGATGTTGTTGCTAAGCCACTCTGCATCATCTTTGAAAAATCATGAAGAATGAGAGGGGTTTTGATAACTGGAGGAAGGCTAGCGTTACTCCCATCTTCAAAGAGGACAAGGAGGACCTGGGAAGCTACTGGCCAATTACCTCCATCCCTGGAAAAGTGATGAAATAGATAATTCTGGAGGTCATCATCAATCATGTAGAAACAAAAAATAGTCAGGAGTAGTCATCATGGATTCACCAAGGGAAATTATGCTTGACCAACCTGATAGCCTTCTTTGATGTCACGGTCAATGAGGGGAGAGGTGTTGATGTTTTGTACCTCATCTTCAGCAAGGCTTTTGACAGTCTCCCACAATATCTTCATAGGTAACCTGAGGAAATGTGGGTTAGATGAATGGACAGTGGGGTGGATCAAGAACTTGCTGAAGGGCAGAGCTCACAGGATTGTGATCAGTGAGGTAGGATCAGGTTGGAGGTCTATACTAAGTGGCATTCTGGAGGGATCAGTACTGGGTTCAATCTTATTCAGCTTGTTTATCTACAATCTGGACAAAGGGATAGAATGTACCCTCAGCAAGCTTGCTAGTGATAAGAAAGTGGGGTGACTCACTGATAATATCTGAAGGCTGTGCTGCCAGTCAGCAGGACCTTGACAGGCTGTGGAGTTGAGTGGGGAGAAACCTAATGAGGTTCAGCAAGGGAAAGCGTAAGGTACTGCACCTGGGGAGGAATAACCCCAAGTACCAGTACAGGTCGTGAGCTGACCTACTAGAGAGGAGCTCTTCTGAGAAGGACCTGTGAGTTTAGGTGGAAGACAGGTTGATTATGAGTCAGCAGTGCTCTTGCAGCCAGGACGGCCAATAGTATCCTGGGGTGCATTGAGAAGAGGGTGTCCAGCAGAGCAATGAAGGTCATCCTGCCCTCTTCTTGACCCTAATGAGGCCACATCTGGAGTGCTGTGTCCAGCTGTGGGCTCCTCAATACAAAAAAGACAAGAAACTACTGGAGAGGGTCCAGCAGAGGCCACGAAGATGATTAAGGGACTGGAGCATCTCTCCAAAGAGGAGAAACTGCAGGAGCTGGCTCTGTTTAGTCTAGGGAAGACTAAGGGATCTTATTAATGCACATAAATATCTCCTAGGTGGGTGTCAAGAGGATGGTGCTAGGCTCTTGTCAGTGGTGGCAAGTGACAGGACAAGAAGCAATGGCCATAAACCAAAACAGAAGGAGTTGCACCTGAACATGAGAAAGAACTTCTTTACACTGAGGGTGGCAGAGCACTGGAACAGGCTACCCTGGGAGGTCGTGGAGTCTTCTTCTCTCAAGACATTCAAAACCCACCTGGATGTGTTCCTGTGTTACCTCTTCTAGGTCACCCTCCTTTGTCATAGGGGTTCAACTAGATAATTTCCAGAGGCCCCTTCCAACCATAATGACTATGTGATTCTGTGAAATAATGTAGTGAAATCCTGCAAGTAAATCTTAGCTGTATTAAGAACAGAAAATCTCAGTACAGACTCCTGCCTGTAGAATACATGAAACACATTAATTTGCAGTGTACAGTTTTATTAAAAATAATTTTATAATATAATTCATGCTTTAAAAGATACATATTTTTCACAAAATACAACATTTCTCCTGCAAATTCTATCCCCTTTATGGTTTAATAGCTTTGTGGAAAGATGAGTGGATATGCAGTGCATTACAATTTTTTTTACGAGGGCTTGTGCTTAACTATTTATATACTTGACATATTTATCAAAAAACCAATAACTTCTATATCCATAAGTACCATTTTAATGAACCACAACAATGACATGTAATGTATTGACTCTGCTGAAGTTTTTCCTTTTCTTCTGTTCTCTTTCTTTATAACAAGTTTTCTACCAAGACAATCTTAACAGAATCTTTGCACAATTTCAATAATCTGGCTTTTTTTATTTCTAGATAGATACATTTATTTTGGCCCAAGTTCTTTAACTATACAGGCATCTGCAGTAGCTGCTTAAGGGTCCCCAGCTGGACCCCTTGCAGTTGCATCGCTAGAATACTTTCTTAACTAGAAGTTCTGGTTGATCATGTCGTGTTTGTGTGATGAACTTCAGCAGGTCTGGAAAATATCACAAAGTATAAAAAGGGAAAAATTTCACTCCATTCAGTTATGACCAGATTTGCACATAAGGATTGTGGCCATGGTCACATATTCTTTCACTTTAGTGGCTAAATTATTAAACACAAGCTCAGATGTCCCCTGTGAGACATCTTTTTGAGTAACTTTTTTTTGCTTCAGCAACACTTCAAGTCTCTCAATTCTTTTTCCAAAAGTCAGTTTAGTCAATCATTCATTCTTCTTACTGTATGATTTCTCTTGATATTTTCCAGTTATTCTTTCGTCTCATCACTTATTTCTGCAGCACTGTATTCTAGAAATTTGCTTTTATTACCCATGTGTGAGTCACTTCTGTGGCCTCTCCTGCGCATCTGTGTTCTCAACTCTCTCTCTGGTTTGGCCATTTGTCTCTCGAGTTTACCAAAACTTATTATAGCACTAAAAATATGACCCATCAGTGTGAGAGTTCTTTTTGAAGTGACAATATTTTTGTATATTTCAATGACTAATGTAAGTTTACTTTTTTTAAGAACAGGTCATGGTTTAGGAATGGTATTCTCCAGTTTAGTGCTCCCATTGAAAACATACTGCTTGCTTACTTACCCCTTCCTCTTCCCCTGGTTCTTCTGAAGAGGAGAATTGGAGACACAAAAAGATGACAGGTTGACATGAGAACAATTTACTGGAAGCAGCAACGAGATAATAGAACTAATGGTAATAGCAACAATATTTATAACAAAAGTACAGGAGAGAAGCAAATGACTCACGTGCAAAATGCTCACTATGGAGCATGACCTGACTTCAACATGTTCTCCCAACCCAGAAGGAAGCCCTTCCCCTGTTCCTGGAAAATGATGTGATGTATAGAATAACCTCCAGATCCTAACCATGTCCCCTCCTGGACACTGCAAAAATTAACCCTGTTCTGACTTGAACCAGGACAGAACACAGCTGAATTCTTAGTACTGTTTTGATAGCAACACCCACCCCCTACATCTAAAGTTAGCTAAGCCCATTGTCTCTTGCAGCATCTTAGTAAAAGAATTAATTACATTTATTTTTATTAGAAAAATTCAGTGAATGGTGGTATGTATTTTCTTAATTATTTGCACATTTATTAGATGCTCTGATTTGTCAAAATTTGACGGTAGAATGTTCTATCTGATAGCACAGCTAAGGAAATACCAGCAGAATGCATGTATGCTATATTACTAGGCAAAATCAGCCCTTCTTGAATCTCAACTGGCTACTTGGTATGCTGAGGTCAGAAGAAGAAACCTCTCTACGCACCACTCCAGTCTTAATATGTCATTGTTGGATTTCATGGGAATAGTCAACACTTTACAAATAAAGGAAAAATTAGAACTCTTTTAAGGGTACTTTGTTCCTCCTAAATGAAATCTGGCAGTATGCTTATATTGTTCTTCTGATTATAATAGGGAACAAGTTTAATTTAACTTAGCAGTGACATCCTTTTATTATAAACTTGCATTTCCAAAATGCTGAGCACTCTAAAAGCATGTTTTAAAATTACAACAATTAGATGTTTACACATTAAATGAGAACAGCAATTGTTATATCTGTATATCTAATTTGAAGTACATGCAACATATGCTTTAGGGTGTACTGAGCAGGTTCGGAAGAAACTTACTCTGCAGTGGATTCTCCAGGATTCTCCACATCATAGGTGGAGTGGGAGCTTCAGAACAAATTTTTTAGAGAAACACTGCTGTTGAGCCACGAGGTACACAGAGGACTCCCTTGTTTTCTAAACTCTGCCTCAGAGAGGACCGTAGGTGCAGCTGGATCCAGTCTTACCCCAAAGCTTGTCAATGGTTTAAGTAACTTTGTCCTACAGGATTAAAGATGCAAATCAGATATATTTCTATAAAAATGAATTATGTATACGTCAAATGATTAGACAAAAGTTCTTATTCAGAAGTATTTACAACACAGTATAAAAGCTACAACTCCTAATAATACAGGATAGGATATGATAGTGCACTATATAGAAGCAGTTATAGTAAAGCAATTAGATTAAAGCTACCAAAAGAAACAATTATTAATTGTTAATTTATTATTAATATAATTATTAAGTAGAGATTGATGTAACTCACCCACACCAACACTCATGGACAGATCTCTTTCTCTTAATCGCAAGGAATATGTAACCTTGGGGTTATTCCCCTACTCATTGGAGAAAACTTCATACACACATTTCAAGAGGGAATATTTTAGAAGAACCCACCATATGAAAGTGGACCGGACTTTTATAGCACAAAGTGCCAGTCATATGTTTCCAGATCAATTTAGCAGCTTATCTGCCAAATCATTGCCTTGCTATGAGGATGGTAATTCAGGGTTAGTTGCCAGAATGAATTTAGCATAGTTCAACAGCAAAACAGCACATGGAGCCGCCTCTCAATCCAACACTGACAGATTTGCAAACAGGACATCGTCAGAGCTGCTTGAGCACATTCCTAGGCAGAGCATCCAGGGAGAGGCATCCTGCTACAATCCACTACAAGCCTTCGTATTGGAAGATCCCTTGCCCACTACAAGCACTAGAAAACTGCAATAGATGATCTGGGGCAGTGCTTAGGTTTGTGTAACTTTTTTCTCCTAACTCTGTGAGATTTTTCCAAAAGTGCAGGTGGCCTAGACATTCATTTTAGAAGAACACAGATTGCCACTCCATAAAGCTTGTTCACTCAATGGGGCTAAATGCATATACACAAGAGATGAGTGATACTGAGTCAGAAAATATTGCTGAAGGACCAAAAGACCAAAATAAATGCATTTTTGAGTCCCTGACATCTGGTACTTATGATAAAATAGAGATATTAAAAAATTGTTAAAAGCTGCTTGTTTCAAAAGTTTGATTCGAATAATTATATATTAGAATCTACCAGTATCATTAACATAATACAGCCTAGAACTTTCACTGGAATGTTCAATTTGGCAAACAGAAACACTCTTAAAATAAGGTTTCATTAGACTGTACTTTAAATATGATGACTTGTTTGGAAATAGCTTGTATGTGTAAAATAAGGAAGGTTTATTTCAGCTGCACAGGGGAGTTCAGAGAATACATTAAACAGCCAATGTTAAAACTAAAAGTATAGTATATAATTAGATATCTGATATTACAGGCAGGGTTTTCAGAAGGCCTGGATATGCTACCTTAACATACAAAAAGCATAAAAGGGGCCTGAAAAGAATTCTTTATCATACAATTAACTCTTCAGTCACAGTAATCTATCTTGTACTACCAAAAAGCTAATTTATTACAGTGAGTGAACTTTTATTTTGACAGTTTGTTTTGACATGTAGGCCAGTTGAGGTTGGCACTAAACATACAATGAATACCTACAGACTCTCAAAATGACTCAAAAGATTTTACAGATTCTGCTTCATTTGGAAAACAACTTTTTCTCTCCAAACACCAGTTTCCTTTACTTCTGTGTCTTTAAATCATATTAGCTAGTCAGTGGGTACCAATCATTTAAGACTGCCAAATGCCGACTGTTTATCAGTCTTTTTGATCATAGTTTTGAGATACACAACAAATAAGTGATTAAAGAGCTGCCTTACTGAAAAAGAACCTGTTTCAAGTGGATAAACAATCCAGTTATAAGTAACTTATTTAAAATACTTATTTGTTTGGTAACAGAGGCTTCTTATATTATTGAATGCATTATTAAAGGAATATATGATACCAGTCCTTGGACACATGCATGAAACTATTCAGAAGCTACCATGACTACTAATCAGAAATTAGTTATTTTATATCTGGTCACAATTTTTCCATTCTTACTTTCCAGACAAATAGTAACCTAAAAGAACATTCATTATAGTGATTTCCTATGGTTTAAAAAAAAAAAGAGAGAGAGAAAAAAAAGGGGGAGAGAAAAAGAAAAAAACCCAGCTTCTTTCTCTGAACTTCCTGGTACTGGCATAGTGGAACATACAACTGATTCAAAAAAAAAGGGTAGCACAGATCAGCATAGGCTGTTAAATATTAGAGAAGATTACACTGTAAAGCACTGGTGATATTAACTTCTATTACTAATGTCACAATTTTACTGAAAGTTTTCTCCCTTTCACTTTTCTACCTATGTTTCCTTCTTAAAATCTATGACATTAATAAATGTGTTAAAAAAGCTGAAGCAGAGAAAGGTAAATAAAAACAGAAAATACAGCAACAGAAAAAAATTGTAAGGAATGGAAAAGGTATACAGGGCCTTCTTCTACTAAGGGGTGTTTCTCACAAAATATCAGATTGTTTATTCAATTCAAGTGTTTCAGTGGGTTTTTTTTGAAATGTCCAAAAATCCACTTTTGGTTACTTTAAATATCTGAAACAGAATTATCAGTTGCCCTAATCCCTCTTAGCACCTTAGAGAGATATCTGCTGCTCCATATCCACTATGGAAAGAATATGCCAGTGTCAGGGACACGAACAAGGTTTAATTACAGAATCAATATTATCTAATGCAGTTGTTCTATATTTTCTGTTTTATATGCTTTTTATATTTTCTGTTCTACATTTTGCATCAAACTTACTGTTTTCAAATAATTGCTCAATTCTTTCTACTCTGTAATTGAAGGTTCTGGTAATTCTTCTAGAACATGCCCAAAGGTTTAATATTCTTGAAACTTAATATTCAACTACTGGAGATCTTTTGTAGTAGAAAATAAAAGCCGAAGTGCAAAAATCCAGTCAAATCTGTTCCATTTTAATAAATCTGTTTCTCATAAACTACTCCTTGGACTGAAGTGGGAACATTCTTTATTAACAGTAATCTGATTAAGTTCAAACTCATGTGTTATTCTGTTATGGAAATTATAAGAGCTTAGGTAGACAGTGGAAACTAAATTTTTGAGATGTGAACTGTGAGAAATCCACAGTTCACTTTCAAGGGGTTTTTTTGTAAGTCCACTGTTGTCATAAAAAATACCACCTTAAAAGTTGAAAATATAAACCAAACCTTATTTGAACACCTGTTCTTTTCCTTGGGAACAGAAAAAAGGAATCAAAATATCGTAGTTTACACTATTCACCTTAAATACCTTCTCTTTAATACAGATTGAATCTGACCATGGATAAAAATTTTGCATCTTTCGACAAATGAGAAGCAAATTCTATATAACATCAGTTAAAGGTACCAGCAGCCATCAACCACAGATGTCAAATCCCTCTGGGGAAAAAAGAACAAAGAAAAAAAAGGGCAAGTATTCTATCACAAGACTAGCATATGAGGAATGTACAAGCAAGCTTCTTAAGGACATGAATAAATAGAAATGAAGTTCTCTTATATAAAGGACTCCAGTACCTGTAGCTCAACCCCTTCAGCTAGAGAGACCTCTAATGGTTGGCCTGTTGTAGTTCCAACACACCAGACTTTGATAAACCTCTTCTCAGCTGAATCCCAAGTTCTCTGGTTGCTTTTACTTTGGAGGTTTTGTTTGTTTGTTTTGGTCAGGTTTTTTGGCTAGTTTCTTTGTTTGTTTGGGTTTTTTAGTGCTTTGGTCTTCATTAATGTCAGTGAGAAGCTCTGAGGAATTAGTCCAGCGTGTTCACCCATCACAGCTTTAGCACACAGTACTTTCCACTGTTGTGGGAGACTAGGATTTATTTTGTTGAGACCAAAACATAGAACACAGAGAACTCTCTGACACTGAGCAAAGTGCATGAACCTTGGGGTAGATGCTGCTGGCAAGTTTGACAGCACTTGTCACCTCTTCCTTCATTTTTTTTTTTTTGTAAACTTCCTAAACTCTACATGCTGGTGATCTCTTTTGCTAGGGGTTTGCTTCAGAGTAAGGCACTTGTTTCAAGGAGGAACTTTAGATCTGTGTGTGCATGAGTAACACTAGCAATTCATATAAGTTCTTACTGCCTAATAAATTAGAGAACAAAATTACATTTGTGTCAGGGATATGCCTTGGATATGCCTTTTGTTGTTCCCAGAAGAAAACCAAATTGGTTTCTAGGTCACACATCTTTTAGAAGCAGTTTGTACATTATGTTCTGAAAAGTTATGATTGGTAAATAAATTTGAAAAATTTATGTTTATTTATTACACATGCCTTTTTCAGACCTCTGGGGACTAAGCACTACCTTCCTATAAACCTGCACTGCTTGCATTAGATCACTGTGCCTGTTGGCCTCCTAACCCAGGTCAAAGAGATTTCTGACTCAGAAAGTACTTCCAGGTAGCAGGAGGAATAAAAATTATATATTTTGGATGCAGGGAAAACAAAACAATATCCACAGAGAGTAAACAATAAATGTAGTTGACATGACCTAGGAAAATAGCAGGGAGAAGGAAGAACAATACTCATAATTGTATATGAAATATAGTGTGGATCTATAAAGTAAAGAATGGGGAAAGGGCAGCTATGTTTCAATGCAGAAAATCTAGGTGGAAAACAGTGAGATGCACTGGACAATGTGAAAAGGGAATTCAGAAACTGGAAAACAAAAAGGATTGAGACCAGAGCAAGGTGAGACAACCAAGGTGTCATAGATTAGGCTTAGGATGAGCATTATGAACGAAGATTTAAATGATTAGAGCTGGGGCTTGCAAAGGCTTGCAAAGGCAATAAAGGCATGGTTTGGATTAAGGCTACAGCCAGAGAGTCAGAATGGACTTGAAGTCACGTAACTAGGATCAGTATCTGGAACTTGGAGAAGAGGGGTGGAATTGATACATAAAAGCTTAGAAAACAGCATTGCCCACACAAACGCTTGTTTAAGGCTGCAGGACTTACCTGAAAGACTCACAGCAGTCCTTAACACCTGCAATTAGCAAATATCCACAAATCAGCATAGAAAGCAGTGTCCCTTGGGGTTTTGGGGGTTTTTTTGAGAATTCATTGATTTATTATATAAGAAGGCAACTTGGACCAATTCGAAGGTTGACTCAAACAGTCAACTAAGTATGTAGCTACAGTTTATGATTTGAAAAACCATAAATCCAATGACACATGCGAAGATTTCAGCAGTTCTTAGTTTGCTTTAGAAAAAGACAAATAAAACACACAATCTCAAAACTAACACAGCCTATTCCTTTCACAAAGTGACTTTAAAGCTTACTAAAACCAACAGATGATGTCTCGCAAGCTTTCTAAGAATATTGAGCAAAGTAGCTCTTTACAGTGACATTCTGTTCAGAAGTTAGAAATCCTATAATTAAGACTGTAATTAAAATCTTAATTTAACTCAGTGTGAATGGATTACAGCATTTAATTACTTCATTGTGCTCTACTTTTTTTCCTCTTTGCCTTGATTTGTTCAGAGGATGGTCATTGCTGTGGGTCTGAGTGCTGCTTTTCCTGTCGAGGAAAACGCTTATCATAGTACTCTGGTTTACTTTTCACCGAAGCTACAAAATGCAGACTGAAAAGGCTGTGACTACAGATCAAAGGAGACACGGAAAATTGCATTACATCTACAGAAGGTTTTGTATCCAAAGGTAGACTATGTCTGTCGCACCTGGCAGCACCTCTAAAGGTACTTAATTTTCCTTATGTTGAAGCTGGTGCATTGACACAAAAATTACAGAGATAGTAGTTTAGGTTTCAACAGCATTGTGGCCCTGTGCTTGGGCTAATTAGGTTTGCTCCCTTGCAGTAAAATCAAAACTAATTAGTTTAGAAGGAGAGGTCTGCTGATTGTATATGCAGTTAGTTCATTCAGTGCCAACCTGAGCGTCAGTGCAAAACTTTACTTTGCTTAAGGCAAAATGGAGACAAATATTTAAATTGTCTTTTGATACATTGTTAGTAATTACATATATCTGATTTTCTGTGATTTTGTGAGAGGTACACTGAGATTTCATGTTAGCCAATGTTGGAATTTGAGTCTCCTCAAATCCATCTGACGTAAAGTATATTGGAAAACCTGGTATTTGGCATCTTGGAGTACATAGACCAAATCTTGATAGATGTGATGACCATACCACTAAATTTCTCTTGAGTATTTCAGAAAATATATCAGCAGTTATTGATGAAGGGCTTAGCTACAGCAGTGAGTGTTATGGAAAAATTCAAGTTTCAATTAATCTTTCTGTTAAAAGAGTGGATTTTGATCTAGTGTAGCAAAAAGGGCACAAAATCACAAAACTTATTTGGTGAGTGCTACTTGTCCTAGACCTAAAAAGGCAGAAAGAAATAGCACGTGATTATGCAGTTAAAGAAATATCATTATACATTCACACACAAAGCAACTGGATAATGAGTACACAGTCAGGTATTTATTTTTCTTAGCACAAGAGTATTTGGTTGGAACTACCATGGTACTATGGAACCTTACTTACTTGTCATATGTAAGAATACAAGTTCTGTAAAAAGAAGAGAAGTGAAATAGATTTACAATGCAGCAAAACCTATAAAATTAATATTATCAAAAAGTCATCCAATGTTAGTTTTATTCAGCTGCAAGAAGAGGAAACTGAGGGAGAACTAATTATGGTCTACATCTTTCTCGTGAGAGAAGCAGAGGGCAGGCACTGATCTCTTCTCTGTGATGACCTGGGGCAGGACCTAAGGGAATGGCCTGAAGTTGTCCCAGGGAACGCTTAGGCTGGATATGAGGAAAAGGTTCGTCATCCAGGGGGTGGTTGGGCACTAGAACAGGCTCCCCAAGAAAGTGGTCACAGCACCAAACCTGACAAGGTTCAAGAAGTATTTGGACAATGTCCTTGGGCATATGGTGTGATTCTTGGGGATGGTGCTGTGCAGGGCCAGGAATCTGACTTGATGATCCTTGTGGGTCCCCTTTCAACTCATAATATTCTGTAATTCTATGATTTCATGGGGTGTGTTTAACTATGCTAACGTCTGTAAGCCATAACAATTTTTAATCTATAATATATAGAAAATAGCTTTTTACTGATCTATATTTTGCCTTCTTCAGAAGTCCATGGACAAATATAGATACAAGTTTATTTTCTTACAATTCTGTGCCTCACAGTTCAAATTAAGACAGCAGAATGGGAACACAGAAATGACTGACAAAGTACTGGGATGTTTTTTTCCAGAAATAGATCACAATGTCCCTCAAAAATCTGTATTGACTTTCTTACAAACAATTATGCTACTGCTTATGACATTTATTGTGCTAAAATTTTCATATTTATCCAATTTTGTTAATTTGGCCATCTTGAGTCTGAACAGTATTTAGTTGTGGTCTTTCCAGAATGGCTGGCAAACTGAATTCACCAAATATTTTACATTATAATATAGTAAACGTTTAATTGAAAACACCCAGATTTCTCTTGTCAGTTTGATATATTAGAGTGATACTATGGTTTAGCGTAGGAGAAATTAGCTCAAAATCATTAATTTTCTGAGTTTTTTTAGACAGAAGTTTTTCTGGATCACATAATGTATTTAAGAAGGTACTTTCATAACTGAAAATGATCAATGGGACTGGGATTATTTTCTAGATACCTTTTTTATTCTGTCAAGAAAACAATTTTTGGGTACCATTTTTAATAAACTAGGGGGTTTTGTACTTTTAAAAATGTGACCAGTGACCAGTTAAATGCGAATCCCTTCTCCTGATCTGAAAACCAAAGTTTTCAAAGGATCAGTGCATCCCTAATTATAATGATGCAGTTAAAAGTACTCTAATTGAAAGGTTGTGTCAGCATTTCCATTATAAAGCCATGTTTTTCCTGGGTTGTAGCTCAGCTGTAAAGATTCAGTCTTGGCTAAAACATGTCAAAAAACCTCATCCTGCTTCACACTAAATGCCTTCAAACTCTCAATTAAACAAGTGAGTTCTTCAGGCACTGACTATTTCAAACAAGTAAGGCCAGACTTTACATTAATAATATTACTATGCCATCACAGACAAAGAGTTGGCATGCAAGTAACTATTTTTGTAAGTGCTTTAAAAATTTGCATTTTTTTTCAGAATCCAAGCTCACCTGAAAAACATCCCCCAAATCAGATCATTTTACTGCTGTGTCCTCACATCTGTTCCAGGAAGTAAAACATTCAGTGAAATATAACTATATTAATTTGCAGTGATTTTGATGTAATATTGGATAGAGACATTTTATGCTGTATAGACAGAAACTTGCTACACAATGAAAGGTATACTAATTTCAACATGCTTCACAACACAGGCTAAAGAATAAAATAAGTTGTTTGCTTAAAAAAGGATGACAAACTGTAGGGGAAAATTACACTTAAGCTATAAAGAAACATTATATATGGAGTATATAATGTAAAATAAGTGACTAAAACCATCTCAGAACATTCATTTAAAAGCACGTAGAAAACATCCTTAATTAAAAGCAAAAAAAATCAAAATGCGAGTTCTGTTGAGATGTGTACTTCCATTAAAAAAAACAAGAAAAACTCCAAAAAACCCAAACAAAACCAACCCAATTTAATTCTTAAGAAAATCTGAGTACATGGCCGCAAAGAGAAGAATCAAAGCAACAGTCCGATGTGCTAGAATCTGAACTTACTTGAAACCTAAAGGACCCCAAAAAACCAAATAGCAACAATACAGACATGTACTATTTGTAGACAAATGAATTCGAGTTTTGAATATTTTGAAATGTCAGAAATACAATATGACACATCCAGAAAACACTTAATTAAAGGCCTCAACATTTCTTCAATTGATGAGATTGGCAAGCCAATTAATTACAGTCGGATTCAGTGTGAGTGTGACACGGAGACTGAGATTTGTCTGTAGACTGCTGCAGACAGGAGACCTCATGACTTCTGAAAATGGCAGAGCAGGCTGGTCAGCACCTACATAGCATGGTGGGATATAATGTGTGTGACATTGTTATGCAACATATTCCTTCTTAGCCATGCCCAGACATGCATATCTGAGTTTCATCTATATTTCACAGAGCCCTTTCAACCACAGGCTTATTCCATAGTTTTATTATTTTTAATAGCTTCTAACTAAATACTCAGTTCATTTCAAAACACAAAGCTAAGATGAATTGCTAACTTAAACATTTTGCTGAAAAAACAATAATATTAATAATGTACTCGAATATCTCATATACAGCAGAGAAATAAGGACAATGTTGAAAGGCATTGATAGTCTCCATTACAGAGTAACTGTATTCAGGTATTGGTACAGAAAGGCTTTTAGTGGGGCTTTTTAATACAAAGGAGTAGCTGTTGGAGAATATAAATTATTGGTTTAAAAATTCAGACAAATACTATTTAGTCAAATTTAGGGTTACATTTTCAGAACCCACTATGAGGAACTGCACTTCTGTCTTTGTGAAATTAACTTGTACATTATTAAATCACCTCCCAAAAATTAATTAGATATGGTAGGTGATATTCAACAGTTATATTTTGATGATGAATACATAAATTAGTTTATTTCTATTAAGCTATTTGGGATTTATTTCTATTGATATTAAAATATGAAATTAAGTGAACAGTCTGAAATCAAAAAAAAAGCCCCAACACCTCACCTATTGTATACCCTACCAGCTCAATACTTGAAAATCTGGTTTAATATTCTGATTTTCAGAATGTTCGTTAACGAATGGCATCAGCAAATCTAATTCCAACAAGAAAGGGCAATGTAAAGCATCAAGAAAAGGAAGCAAGGTGCCCAGTTTAGGATAGTTCAGGTAATTGAGACAAACTATTCCTTCCTGGGTTCCTTCCTCCATAATCTCTGCTGATTGTTATGACTTGGAACATTTGTTGTGTTTTTGTCTGACTGTTACCAATTTTTATCGTGCAAGCACTTACTATTTTTCCGTTAGCGTTAGTCAGTATTTATTCTTTGACCCCAAGAAATCACATGCTGTGATGACTTGCATGTGTTCTAGCCTTTAAGTCAATATTTTGTTTCTCATTTGTGTCGTTAAGCCTATTGGAGAAATTGCTTCTCATTTCATTTACCAAGTTATTTCCCTTTGTTTCTCGTTAGTTCATGTATATGCCCATTCTGATTCTCTCAGGTTTTCAAATCAGTAGTTGAGATTCATCCTTAATTCTCCATGCAATTTTCTTGCCTTGACTGTTGGCACATGACAGCTGATCATCATCCTCTCAATGATCTGTAGGTGGTTATTCAGGCTGGCAGACAATACCACGAATAATATTTTGTGAAATTCAGAAGTTGCTAATAGCCATTCGCATACTCAGATTATCCCGAATTTGGGATGAAGTTTACTGAGATTGTTTAGGTTTTCTAACTAGATCTGTTCTGAAATCGGAATTCTTTAGGAATTTCCTGAAGTAAGAGAATTTAATCCTGGTATTAGCTTCCTTGTTTTTTTCACCTCAGTCCTTCAGTGTACACATATCACTAGTGTTGTGCCCACAACAGAAGTTTCAGATCTCACTGATTCCTTGAAGGAAAGGTGTGTACATGGCACCGTATCAGCCCTTACATTTTCTCAGATTATCTCTCAGTCCCCTTAAAGAAATTTTGCCTTGAATAAATGTTTAGTAAATATTAGAACATTTTTGTCTTGAAATCTGAATAGAATATGGGTGCAGCTTCTCCTGCTATGGAAGAGAAGTTCTTGATGGATATTTTTGGATTGGAACATCTTTCAGATTGGAACAATCTTTTTAAGCTCTTCTTGTAAATTTGTTTTTGTATCCACTGAGATATATATCCAATTAAGTTTACTGGGCACAGGAAAGTCCTGTCATTGAGATATATTAGATATTTACAACCATTTTATTGAAACTTTCAGAGTTTCAGTAATACCTGTCGTAGACTGTTGGATACAGTTCTCATTATGTGATTTTCCCCAACAGTTTGTGATTATACTGAATATTCACCTTGTGACAAAAGCTTAACTTTGGGTTTGTGCTGATTTTGTCCCTCTCTTACAGCACTGCACTATAGTATTGCCTGTTTTAGAAAGTATAGTTACCTAAAACTAGCAACTTCTTTAGGATTTGCTCTTCCAAAACGGAAGAAAAAAAGGTTTATGCAAACCTGATTTGATTTTTGGGATAAACTTAACAGCTACCAGGCAGTACCTATGGAAGGAGGGCTCTGCAAAAGAAACTTCAAACCAAAGAAAGGGAATCAGAAATCTACCCAACATAGAAGAGAGAGTCTAAGGCAGGCGTCACAGAATTAACCTTCAATACACATAAATTTTATGGAATTTACTAAGAAAAAAGCAACCTTTTCTACAAGTGAGCACCCTAGAAGTTCGTGTAGAGAAGGGGAAATCACATGCATTAAAAGATTTCTGCATGCAGCAGCCTCCAGGAGATTCAGCTGTGAGAAGATAAACACAGTTGTGTAATTTTAACAGATGTTCTTCCCAATCAAGCTAGAAAACTGTGAGACAAGTTTGAACATGAGAAATTAAGATGTGATACAATGATGTGGTTTTGTTTTGGTTTATTGTATTGTATTGTATTGTACTGTATTGTATTGTCTTGTATTGTATTGTATATGTACCATGAGGCTTGCCAGACAAAGAAACAGTGTTGTCCAGAGGGACCAGTGTGGTCCCTCCATCTCTGGAGGTCTTGACGAATTAACCAGGTAAACCCCTGATCAATTTTTTCTAATTAGACATGCTGTCTGCAGAGTGTTAATCTAGTCAAATTTTGGATTTCCCTTCCAAGTCACTCTAGTCCTTTGTCACCTATAGGCTGGCATACTTCTTTTTATTTTTACCATGTGTCACAATATGTATTCTGGTCAATTTCTGCATTCTTGATTGCTTTGTTTTTTCCTTTCAGTGTTTCTTTAATATGACAAAATAAACTTTGCTTCACTGTAGGCACGCTTTTCATTTTTTTGTATGAAGTTCATCTTCTTTTGCTTTTTGAGGGCATTCTCTCAGCAATTACTCCTACAAGCTGAAATCACATACTCTACTGGCAATCCTTTCTTTATTGTTCTCAAAATTACTCAGAGTGTCAAAAATAAGAATATATTTCCTCTCAGCTTCTAAGTTTCAGGTAGAAGGGAAAAAAAAGGATAAATAAAAAGCACTTCTCCAAAGCCTCATTGTATCTGGAGTCATAACATTCATAAGACACCTATCAGTTGCTCTAATGCTTCAGGTATTATTCTTCACAACAACTCTCACTGATGTCTCATGCTTTCTCCCCAGTGAGATAGTAAAAAGCCTTGCCACTCCCTCATTTTATCATGCACTCTGTTTCAGTCTCATTTTTTGACTGTCTATAGACTTGCTTCATACTTCCAGTTTTTTTGTGCAACTAATCCAATTTTCTAAGGGTGGGGGCTCTTCTATAGTGCACTTTTTTAGAAGGGATCTGGCTTTTGATTTAATCACAATGTGTACCATGTTTTAGTGATCGACCTTAAAAACAAGAAAAAACCAACCAACTAAAAGTAAACAAGCAAACAAAACCTGCAGAAACTCTACTCATACGAAACAAGCATTTATAGACTTCTGTAGCAAAGGCTCACATGCAGGCAGTTCCCTTCCAGGTGAACACTGAGGAGTTCTTGGAGCTCTTTCATTCTATACCTTGTGCCAGAAATCCCAGTATTGACACAACCACAGCTTAGTTATCAAATTGAGAATATTTCAAATAATTGCCCACTTCATTAATGTGTTTTCTGTCTTTGCTTCCATGGAGACTATAAAATTAAACAAGTCCATCCTGCTTCTTGGCTGATTACACTTACGGATTCTTCTAGCTGGATACCTGATGTCCAGGATGAAAATACTGCTGTGAGGCTTTCAGCTGCTGTTAATATCCCTTTTAAATGGAAAGGAGTGGGCCATCCATTGCATGAAGTTCTCCAAGGTTACTCTGACAGAATGAAATACTTCAAAAGGGTAGAAATGGGAACGATTTTTCCGTACAGTGTCACAGTGACAGAACATCTGACTAGCCAGGATGCCTCCTCCTGGTGCTAGCAGAGGTCTACACCATTTTTTAAGACTCATGGACAGCACTTAGGTCAGGCATTTTCTATGAATAAGTAAAATTTAATGGGACCTTCATAACCAACATGGCTTCACTATGAAATAGGATACATTTAGAATATATCATCAATGTCATTTCTGAACGATATATCAAAGAGTCCAGTATTGTCAGTTAATCTCTAAAACTTTTTTCAGTCAAAAATTTTTCCCAGTTAATTTTCACAAGAAAGAGAAAATATTTCTTGGCATCTCTTTATTTTAAGATGTAATCCACATATTCTACTAATAAAAGTAATTATTTAGTAAAAGTCTCTTCACATCTGTTGTGGTACTCTCTGTACTCTCTGCCAAGAGGAGAAAAAATTGCTGAAATTAAACCCACAAAGAGTTTTGTCTCTGTATATTGGAAAACTGATTAGAAGCACAGATACCACAGTGTTACAGCTGCAGTCTGCAACACATTCAAATGGGAGAGGTGTGTGAAATTCAGCCATATCTCCACTGTAGTTTCTACTGTATATGGAGGAACAGCCAGTCTCACATGTCTCATTAGAGTTCACCTGACTTACGGTACACCTAGGGGAGCAGACACAGCTTAGTGTTATAGACAGAAGTGTAACAATTACATGTACAGACCTAGATGTATTTCCATATCACCAGGAAGCAGGACAAGAAACAGCGTTAACTGATGGCTTCACTTCCCTTTTTTTTGTACTGCCCTTTATCATTATACATTGGTTTGATTGTAAGACCTAAGGTCCTGGTAGGGATTTGGGGGTAGATTCTACTAGATTGTGTAATGTAACGATATCAGTAATAGAAATAAGTGCAGCCACTTGAACTCATGTAAACATTCTGTACAAGACACCTCTTCAAGGGGTTGACCCCCTGAGCACCTCCTGAGTAATTCAGTCTTTTGGCTGTCTACTGGAAGAGCATGCAAAGAATTAGCATAGTTCTGGATACTGCTGATATCCCTACATGGTCTATTGACTTCCTATACTGTTGTTAGGGCATTTGAGATAACTTCAGGATTGAAAAAATGAAAAATGGTTTATACTCCCTACATCTTCTGCCCGCCTTTTTCCAGAAGAACTAAGATTCCATGTTGTAGAGGTAAAGCCCAGTCTTTGAACCCCAATTTTTAAATTAGGAAATTAAATACATGACTATTTATAAACGGCGGTTCTTCTTCTCTTAGTAACATAGCTTCATCAGCCTTTTTTTGTTCTTCTACTTAATAAAGATTAATGCTGTACTTTCTCCCAGGAAAGCTAAATGTAATACCAATCTTGATATCACCATCCATATTTCTGCTAGCTGGAATGTGAGGTGTCCTAAAGACAAAGTGCATTGTCACATATTTAATACGCGTGAGTAAAAGTGCTCATAAAGAGAAATTATTATATTCTGCTATTCCTGTGAGTGTCCAGTTTCTGCTGTCTGTCTTATAAGTGAACAGCAGTGTTGCTCGCACAGCAAACAATTGGTATGCCACTGTTTGGACATCTTGTGAACCTAGGTAGGAAGGTGGCTTTACAAGGGAGAAATCAAATTTTGACTCTTAAGTTCAGCCGGCAACCCACTGTCCCCATTTATACAATGCTTTGCTTTCCTTTCAAATCCTCTGTATCTGTGTGTCTTCCTTTGCTCATATTTCTTTTTATATGATATAAAAACCATACCTTGAAAAGAACTTGAGTCCAAAAAATTTGCTTATAGAAATCAGATCATACAGTAAAAGTAAGTCTAAGACAAATACTTTATGTTTGGTGCGTTACGCCAGGATATTTCATTCTCATATCTACATCTCGCAACTGTAATGCAGAATAAGAACTCAGATAAAATAAATTATGCCTGGTCTCAGTTCCTGATTTCATGAAAAACTTAAGAATTACTTTAGGAAAATTGAACTTGACCCTCAAATTAAGATACTTGCCGTGGCATACATATTCAGTGGGTAGCATTAAAGAAAAATCACTAGAAAGATCTGTGTTGCTGAAGTATTTGGACGTAGTATTCCAAATGAGCAATTAAGCATGAGATGATTTTTCAGTCTGCCAAACATTTGAGTTTTGTTTTATTTGACTTTATCACATCCATAATTTCTGCAAAGCTGTCCTAACTTGGGGCTATTCCGTTCTTGCTGCAGAGCATAAGGGAGAGCACTGGCACACACCGTAACTTTACACTAGTTAAGGGCATGTTGGAAATGCTAATGCACCTTTAAGAAACATTAACTCTTCTGCAGTTTTTGAAAATCATCTGATTTACTATTTCTTTGTGAATGTCAATTGGGAGTTAGAGCTGGTGAGAAGTTAAACTGTGCTTTGTATTACAGATGTAGATTGTGAATTCAGATCTTGTTATGATTTAGAAAGGAGAATGGAGGCAAGCTACAGAGTTCACTTTAGAATTGACTTATCCAAAAAAGTGATGTCAATCCTTATTTTTTAAGAAAAATTAAAAACACATGTTCATCTCTATTTTGCAATGAACTGCTGCACTAAAACTACTCATATCAGCATTGTTAATTTTAATAGTTTCAAGTGACCCATGCTCTCATACTTTGTACCATCAGCTCAGTGCTGGTTTTTTTCCTAATTAAGAACGTTTGACCACAAGAGGGAGTTCCTTGCCAACGGTTTACCTGCCATGGAAGAAGAAAGTGGAGAACAGGAGTGCTTAAAAAAAAAAAAATTATAGATCTGCTTTCCCTTGTTGAAGGCTAGAACAGGAATGTATTTTGTTACATTAAAAACAAACAAACAAACAAAAAAAACCCCCACACAACTAAACCAAACCAAACCAAAAAACCACAAAAGTCTTAACTCCAAAAAAAAAATTTACATTGCTCTAAAAATCCATTTGATAAATCTTGAAGTTTTATTTCATAATTTCCTTAGTATTAATTTAAAATATAACACAGCTATCAGCTAGAAATGTAAAAAACCTGTTGTCATCAAATACAATGAGCACAAATGTAATGTATGGTTTGTTTTACATACATTATATAAAGGTATTCTTTGAACTAATTTATAAGTTTTATTTCTAGAATTAGGAAAATAATGACTTGTACCCAATGGCCTTCATTATTTATTTAGTTCTTAGTAAAAATAGAAAAATTCAAAAATATTCAAATTACTATTTCTGATTCTTTGTGTATTTTCTTGCTCAAACTACACTCCTTCTTATATCTTGCATTGTTGATCTTAACTGTTTCAGCTATCCTTACTTCAGATGAAGTACTTTTGTCACTGTACATTACACAGACCTGATGAACAAAATCAGATTACCAAAAGAGTGTTTCTTTCCGTGCTATGTTAAACTACTTTTTCTGCAACATACCATATAAATACCGTACAAAGACAGATTTTTTAACATCTTTTTGATTTTGTTTATCTTGAAACCAAGGTTCAGATTTGGCTTGTAAGAAATCTGTTGCTAATCTGAAAGAGAAATGCAGCTTTATAAACAAGATTTTTTTTCCCACTTGTTCTTATGGAAAACACCCTCAAAAATACAGAGATCCCACATAAATCTTATGTGTATTTCTAGTAGATAAAACCAGATAGCAATATGCCCCAAAACAACTGTTGTGAAACATACTAGCTAAAAATACTTCCTAAGTGGAGAAAGCAGAATATTAAAAAATACAGAAAGACAGACTTAAAAGAAGGATTAAGTGTTCTATGTGCAAAAACAGGAATTTATCAGTACAAGGTGAAATAGCAAACACAAGCCCACCCCTGTCCAGCATGCGCTCATATATGGATATCTGCTACTTAGACTCAACCTTAGATGACTGGATGGCAAATGCAACCCATTTTGCTACATGTCTCATGATCCTAAAAAGGCTGAAAAATCATTTCAAAGTCCACTGCTTGTTCAGAGCTCCTTTTCTTTCGTACTAACAGGCTTTTATATACATACGACATTTTCTTTGTGCCTTACCTTAGTTAGCTAAACTTCACAAAGGCTTTGTCAGCTAGGCAAAGGCTTTTGACTTCATCTTAAAACAGCAGTGATGCTCGTGGAGGAAGAAAAAAAGCTAAACTTTTGTAAATGTTAGGTACACCAAGTAGCGGTTTAGTCAGTCTGTTTTCCAGTTTCTGTGCATATTCTAAGTGTTCACTTAATTATAACCATAAATCATAAAAGATCTAGTCCAAAAGCAAAAAAGTCGTAAGTGAAATAAATGAAAGCTATGAAACCTTTGTCAGTTTCTTCTTGACCTTACCTGGCTTATACACCCTTATTTTTCTTTATGTAATCTCTGAAGTATATTTTTTCATCAGACATTCATTCTCGGATGCAACAAAACTCAGCCCTTGATTTTATGTGACATAATTGAAAGGCAAACTATTCATCAAATTTAATGACATGGCATAGTGATTGGAAAAGATGGTGACTTTCAGGTTTAGTCTTTTTTTTTGCAGAGCTTGGAACTCACAAAATGCGAGTTTTTCTGTACATGGAAATAGGAACTAAAAATGTCCTATTAACTCTCTCTAGGTATATTATTACTAAAGCAGGTGCATATTCCTTTTCTTCACTATTATTTTCTATTGTTAAAAATAACATTTAATTTTTGTACATAGATCTGGTTATGGCAGGATTGACTGATTATTTACTAAAAAAAACCCAACCCAATCAAAACAGACAAACAAATAAAACAACAAACAAACAAACAAAACCAGATCTTTGAGCTAAGATGTCTTTATCTACTCTAGCATACTGCACAAGTGAGTTCAAACAGATTAAGTTCATTTATGAGAATGCCGAAGAGAAGGTTTTTAAAAATGATGTATTTCGTACAAATTTGGCAGTGATAGTGAAAAGCAAGGCATAATAAACATAGAAATGTGAGAATGAGAAAAGAGATTTCATATTCTTTGAATATGTCTGAGTGCCAGACAAAAATTAAAATGTTTAGACTTTCATCAACATCAAATATAACAAATATTAAATTTTCTTATTTTCCCTCTTCTTAGCAAAATGCTTCAGAAGTAACAGTGATATGTTTCTGTCCATTACTTGAATTATTGGTCTAGAACACAGAGAGTAACACTCTATTTCTTTTTGCATAATGTTAATTAGAAGCTGCACTTCTTTTTTAAGTATTGACGTAAGTTCATATTTAGGATGATTTCTGGATATCATTAAAAAAATAAGAATAAAGCAAATAAAAATTGGCAATTTAAAAAAATATAGGGCTTAGGCTGTGCAACTAAAATCAAAGTCTTGACCATTGAAGAATTATCCAATGATACAATTTGGAGAAATTAATGAGTTTATTTTTTTCTCTTACAGTTGCACAACTTTGTTCTAAATCGCAGTTTTAAAAGACTGTGTGTGGCCTTAAGCTGGAGTAGAGTACATTAATTTTGTGTTTAAGAGCATGGAAGAACATTTAACAGAGAAAAAACTTTCACTGTCATTGTTTCTTGAGCTTTTGAAATGGATTTCATTCAAACACTCACACAACCTTAAAACCAAATAATAGAAATTCTTATTTTAATGGGCATAACTCTGTTGATCTTTACATTTTTTAATTATAAATAACAACTTAGTACAGACACAGAAAAAATTTGCATAGTTAATGTAATCAGTTTCCAGCTTGTTCCATTTTTCTACAGCATCATCAGCTGTCATGCCTTAAACTTACAAATTCCTGGCATTATCAAGAACTTGCAGCTACAGGTGGGAGTTTATTCAGTTGTTTGTACCAGCAGCCTGGAAGAAAAATAGTGAAAACATTTAGTCTAATATTTAACCTCTTTAGAAATACAACCAACTATTCTCTTTAAGGTTGAAAATTGTCTGAATAATACTTCTGTTACAAGGTAAATTAGCTGATAATTTTACTTCTGACTTTTTAAAAATATACAAGTCTGTTCATTCAAGTCCACCCCAGGATTTAAAGGCACTTGCTAATTAACTTTACAATTAGCAATTATTTTCAGATAGAGAGAAAGGAGATTACTAGAAGCCTACAGCAGTTCATATGTCGTTTTTCAAAAAAAAGGAATATATTTTCCATTCCATGCAGTTAAACTTAATTTCATAGTGGGGAAATGAAACAGACCAAAGGGTGGAAGTATCTTCTGGTATTGCTAAATGGGGGACGGGGGATCTCTACCAAAGAAAACATAGGAACACACTTGGACATACAAATATTTTCAAGCAGATAATTTTAAGAAAATTTTTAAAGCTTGTTTATATTTTAATAAAGCTATTATTATCCAAAAATTAGTTTTGTTACGTTTGGATAAAAACATATCGCAGAATTCTTAAGAGTTAATAGAGGACAGTGTGTGTTCCTTCCTATAATTTGGTTGTGATCTCAAACAGCAGTCACGACATCTCACATAGAATGCCATGTTTTCTAATCGGTTTAAAGTCATTGTTTAGAAGACATTTTTCTAGATCAGGGGAAGTATTTAGAAATGGGATCTTGAAATAAGATTTAGGAGGAGTGCATTACAAAACGAGATGGAAGTTCAAAAACTACTGGATAAAGTATGTGTAGAACCACAAAGAGCAAATCTTTTAGGTTTTGATAGATAGCAATCCCATGTTGTTCATATCCTCTCACAGAGTGTGTTTGTATCTCGCACATATGAGAAAATCATCCATTCAATTTTTGGACTATGTCTTCAAAATGATAAGTATCTAGTACAACCGAAGGAGGAGAAGGGGATAGCATTATATAGTACAAGTCTTTATCATTAGCAATGTAATCTGGCGAGTTTGTGCAATGAAACATTAATGGACTGGCTTAGCTTTCATAAAATAGTGCAATTTTTTTATATTCTGAAATGCTTCATGGATGATATATGAACAAACCCAGTGTTTTAGGAGAATTATCTCCTCAGAGCTGTAATCACAGCATGTATCAATAAATACAGTACAATACCAATTCATGTGGATCAGCTGGAAAACTGGAAAATCAGAACCTCTATACTTCCTGATTTTCTAGTAACTATATAGACAGATGTCAAGAGAGTTCATTCTAAAAAATTAGTTGGGGAGACAGTGGGCTGCCATAACTAATCAACTACTGAATTGTTGTCCCTAGTTTCTTCAAAGGCACAGGACACTGTATTTAACAGATTAGTACTCAAACACCCAAGTTATTATCATAATTAGTGAGACACTTCATATTTTCCGTTTTAATATATTATGTACTTCATTTCTGGAAGTTACCAGTGTTTTATTACCATTTACATCTGGCTACTAGATTGGTTTTTTTTTCCATTTAGTATGCAAAGGTATTGGACAACCTGAACTGTCCAGGCTTAGAATTTACCTTTAAGCCATTGGACCCTTCAAATGAGACTTAAATAATGTATCAGAATGTACTTCACAGTTCACTTTCTGTCTTTTTTTCATCTGCCTCTCCTCTTTTTCATCCTTCATTTACAAATGAAAAGGACCACACAAAGTTTATTGCTCTGTTTGGCTTTTCTCATTCTCACTCTCATTATCATCACAGAGGTCCTAATTTTGAACAACAAAAAAAGTACTTGTTTCTGGCTTTTCCTTCCATTCTTATATATTCCTGGAAAGATCGTGAATAAATATTGCTGTTGGTGATTGAAATTCAGACTGAGTCTGAGTCTGGTTCTGGTTCCTGGATCTCTGATCTGAATCTCCGATCTGGATCGTTTCTTTAAAGGAAACGAGCTGCTTTTATACACTTCCAAAGACACAGTATTTCCTTACATGGTAGTTTTCATTACACAACCAATCCTGTGTTGCCACATCAGCAATGCATCTTTTTAATGTCCTTCTATGGGGTGATCATGCACTGTTCACTCTGTCAGCTTCCAGCAGGCTCCTCTCTGCTGCGTGACACCTCCTCCCCCCAGGGTCTGTGCTGCCATGTGCTCCTTTGTGCTGCCATGTGCTTATCTTTCCCCATAATTCCCTCTTTTCTGTTTTATACAAATAAAAATTACAAAACAAAACACTTTAAACATTACAACATAACATAAACATATTTTAACCTATTAAATTCAAGAAAATGCATAACATAAAATGCACCTTTCTTAAAAATAAGCAAGATATTATCATCAGCTACTTAAACAGTTTGCTATCATCCAGAATCTGCGTTAGCTTCAGAGTTTTATTTCACAGTGAGGACTTGGGAAGTCTTACCCAGGCAAGACTTCCAAGTTTACCTAGAAAGAGGCTCCAGCTTTTATAAGATTCAATCAGTAAGTCAAAGTGACTTTTATTACACTTTTAGGGCAGAAAGACCTGGGTTTGATGGTATAATTCCCAGTCAGCCAGGGCTTGGGCTTGGCCAGAGCCTCAAGCCTTGACTGAGAGATCTCTAAAATACTAACAAGCAAATCTTTATTAATATCAGCTACGAGCACAACTTCACAAGAGCTTATCTTTCTCTGTGAACAGGTTAAAACACCCAATAACTGCTAACAGCACACGTCTAACCTTAAATTTCTCAAAGAAACAGTCATGTCATAATCTACGGCTTAGTGAAAATATAAAGAAGCAAAAAATGATTTAACAGTACCTGAATTTGCTAATTCTCTTTCACAGAATGTACATAAATTCAAGCTTCAGACATTACAATTATATTAACATTGACTCTGTAAGTGGTTTCCAAAGGTACAAGCCCTGAGTCAGAAGTTGCTGCTGGATGAGAGATTTCGTTCCAGTGGTCGCTTTTTCCAGACCAGGGAAGCAGCAGTGTGGGAACTGTTCTTGCAGTTTCTTCAAGCACGAGAAGAGTACTCTGAAAAAACTTACCAGTTTTATAACAAAAAGCAATTAGAACAATGTGAGGTGTCACAAGGTGGTGTGGTAAAAAAGCAGTGTTTACAGTGAGGGTCCACCAATCAGCTGTAGGAATAAAATATGATTAGCCTGCAGCAGCTCCCGCACAAGGCGGTGCAAATGCTGCAAATGTACCTCCCTCCAAGGAAGGGGTCACCTGTCCCTCCCCCGGTCTTTTTTCCAATACAGTATCAGTTCAGGAGAATCCGCAGGAGACGAGAGCCCTGGCTGTGGCAGGAGCAGCCCAGGTCAGGGCCACGCTGGGGCCGCTCACAGGCTCGGCCCCACTAGCTCTGCCGGCACCAGCTGTTCTTCTCCGAGCAAATCTTTGTGTGTGCGGGGAGCATAAATCTGGTGCTGCCGGCTGGTGCCCCCTGGGTCCCTGGGTCTCCTTTTAACCACCCACACGCAGAGAGCCACGCTACCCGCCCTGGACTCGCTGTGTAGCTGGCGCGGTGTTCACCGCCATCTCTTGGCTGTGCCATGTGCTCGCCAGCGTGGCACGGCTCTGTCACGTGCTCGTTGCCACGATCCTGCTGGCACTGCGCCCCTGCCATGTGCTCCTGCCGGCGCTGGGCGCTCGCTGCCTCCGCTACGGCGCCGTGCCCCCATGGGTTTGCACCCTCCCCCCACCGCCATTTGCCACCACTGCTCGCTCGCAGAGGGCAAATGGAAACACACTACTAGGAAGGGCACCCCCGGCTCCAGCCGATTCCGCACGGCGTGGGGCAGCGCGAGCTCTGTGTCGTCTGACTCCCCTCCAAGACTAAACGGGTCGGGGGACGAGGAACTATCTTCTGGTTCTCCTCCCACTGCCCCAACAGACTTCAAGTCGTTCGCTGAAAGCGCACAAGGGGTTGGCACGGCTGCCGCGGTGGCACAAGTGGCTTTCCTTCTCCGGTCTCTGGGTACCACGTGCGCCGTGAGCACCTCACACACAGTCTTCCACGGATACAAAAACTTCTTTAAATTTCGTTCCAGCTTCTCTGTGACGTTACGTTCCTGGGATACACCATCGTTCTCGGCTGCAGCCCTCCGTCCTGCAGAAAGGTCAATTGGCGTGGGCTTGTTTACAGCCCCCGGGCTTCTTCTCAGCCCCTCTATAAAATTCAGCTGAGCGTCGCTACCGGAGCAACTTCCCATTGCTGATCAAGTCCCGATTCGGGACACAATTAGTAGCGATTGAGACACGGACCGAAATCAGCAGAGAACCTAATTCTCCTACGTTCTCCGTAGCTTGCCTGCAACTGTGCAGGGATTAATCGCTGGCCAGCTTTTCCTGCTTCTTTCACCAGCACTTCAAAGTTCTACAGAGCTCCCCGACAGGACACACAGTTAGACTTATAATAAATTGTCTCACACGGGGCACAATTTGTTGGCGATTGAAGTTCAGACTGAGTCTGAGTCTGATTCCGGTTCCTCGATCTCTGATCTGCTTGTCTGATCTGGATAGTTTATTTAAAGGAAACGAGCTGCTTTTATACACTTCCCCAAGACACAGTATTTCCTTACATGGTAATTTTCATTACACAACCAATCCTGTATTGCCACATCAGCAATGCATCTTTTTAATGTCCTTCTGTGGGGTGATCATGCACTGTTCACTCGTCTGTCAGCTTCCGGCAGGCTGCTCTCTGTAGGGTTCTGCTGCGTGACACCTCCTCCCCCCAGGGTCTGTGCTGCCATGTGCTCCTTTGTGCTGCCATGTGCTTATCTTTCCCCATATATTGCAATTAAAATATTCGAAAACTGTCATTGAATAATATTACAGTGTTTACACTGCCACCTTTTCACCTATATGCATAGCCTACAATTCCCACAATTTTAGTATAATTTGATGATAATAGATGTGTGCAGATGCCTGTTAGGTACTGGAGGTGATTTTTTCTTAAAAGGAATGGTCAAACACTGCATTTCCTGTTCAATCTATGGTTTCAGCTAAAGTACCATTCCAAAATCAGTCCTATAAGAAAAAAATTCTTAGAGTGATTATTTCCAAAACTGGTTTAATTCTAGATTCATCGGCACTTTGTGTCTCTTTGGACATTTACCCCACTTTCATCTTCCTGTGGAGTAACCATTAAAAAAATATTAATTCTCTAATTAACCTTATCTCTGTGTTTCTGTATGTTTGTAAAATTGTCCTGATATGTGTCTAATGGTGAGTTAGATAAAATGACAGTGCAAGATATAATAAGGAGAACCAAGGTAATTTCCTCACATGTAAATGCTATAGTAGGCTGCTGTTGTACAGTAAGACTGTAAGACTGGTCTGTTCCTACAGCAAATCTGAATATCCTTCTGTGTCATTGCCTATTTTTATGCAAAGCAGCAGCTTTCAAGAATTGGCATAGCGTAAAAGTCTTTTGCCCCATCCTCAAAGAGATGGACATTCAGTTCTGTATCCACATTTAATCCTTATTCTGTTCCTGATGGCTTTTATTTATTTCAACTTTCTTTCTTTAGTAGAGCTGAAAAGAAAGTACCCCCGAAACAAAAAAACTCATTTTGACTCTCCTTGATGATTTTTGCTTTTTCATATACCCCTCTCATATACTCTTTCATATACCCTTTTACACAGCCTTGCATGTATCCTTAGTGCTTTTAGCCCACATATGTGTAATTCCCCAAGTCTGATAACTAGCTTAGACCCAAAGTTCCGTTAAGCCAGGAGACTAAACATCTTGGAAGCCTCGAAGTTGGGTCAGAAAGCCCCAGACACCAAGGTCCTCTCCAGAACACATTCTGTAAACCAAGATAGGCCCATCCAGGGGGAACATTCCTCAGGACGGGGGCTTCTCTTGAGTCTCTCATTGGGGAATCTTTGATAGATATGCTAATGTGCAAGGTCTATAACTGCATACGCGAATTATCATGTGGGTGCATCTTGGGGTGTGCATCCTGGTGTGCATCTTTTGGGTGTGCACTTTCGGTGTGCATTCGGGAGTGCTTTCTGCCTGGATGTGGTGCACCAGAAGATCCTTAAATAAATACTGAGGTAAAACCCTTTTTCCTGCTCTAACCGTGTTTGGCTTTTAATTCTAAGCCCAGGGATAAGGCATCATCCAGACAATAATTTTATGGAATATTTTTCCTCCGGTGTATGGTGCTTATTTCAAAAATTTCTGTACTTCCAGTCAAACTAGATCTCATTATTATTCAAGTAAAATTCTTGACCGTAGAATCATTATGAGACCTATTATACATAATTTTTTAATTCCTTATTAGCCAATGAGTAAAATTCCATTTGGGTTTCATGAAGTCAATATTCTTTCATTTCTCGTTGGCATTTACTTTAGTGTACCTCTATCAGCATTTTCTGATAATTCTGTAATTTCTCATAATTCTATGCCACCTTTAGCAAGATATTTTCCAATAATCTGTAATAAGAATAGCCAGTATCTGACTGCAACCATGCCCTTATAAAAAAGAAATGCTATTCATTGCAACTAAACATCTTTTAACTTCATACTAAACTTTCTGTTCAGTTGCAGAAACGTTCGTCCTCTTACACAAAAGAAAGTAGGAGCTGTTATGGAAAGCGGGTTAACTGATGAACTTAATATTTGAATATATGGATAGAATGTAATTTTAATATCTTTAACATATTATGAGATTAAAGACCTTTATTCACAGACTATCACTATTGCACTTCTCCATGTCTTCACTACTTGCAAAATTGACCGCTTTAATCTTTTTGTACCAGACACGCTAGATAGTTGGCTAAGTCTTCTGCAGATTCTTGTCATCTGAGTGCTGCCATCACAACTCTAATTAACAGGTCTCCTAGTTTACATTTCTCCTATCTTGCAATCTCTACACTGGCTGTCTTTTTTGGCAGTATATTGATTTGGAAGTAATATAGTACCATTTGGGAATTAATAGACATAAATTGACCCTCAGTACATACTGTATATATTTCTTTCCTACCTTCATATACATATAGTATCTGCAGTTTCCATTATTGTTTAGGTTTTTTATATTTTATTTTTCAGTTGCAAATTAGTTGTCAGCTTAGCATTTTCTTTTAAACTTCCGAGAAGCTGGTGGATCTCCTCTTCCTCTATACCCTTCTCTTTTTTCAGCCACTCGCCCTGCAAGCTGGTATGAGTTTTCTCATCAATACAGATTTGATCTTAAATTGGAGTTTCTTGTAAAGACAATTTTCCTTTATGTTTTTCAAGTTTCCTTACATTTCTCATCAAACTGTGATAGCTTTTTAGTTTGGGCTTGTATCAAGGATTCTGATCTTGAAGTTTCAAGGGCACTTTTGCACAAGCACTTTGTAGGCTGATTCTAATGTGGTTAGCTACTGTCTGTCTACCAAGTTATGGGTCTGGGTATTTAAGTAGCTAGCCATGTGCATGAACTCCTGATCATAGTAGAACTTCCTTAACTACATGATAACTACAATAACTGCATGTGCAACTGAAGCATTCAACTGTGCATTTTTACATGCATGGTTGTAAAACTGATTTTGTATGTATCAACTGTTTAAGACTGTATTACAGTAATTGGTTATAATGGACTTGTGGTAAATTTGAGTGTAAGCTATTTTTTGGAAAATAGTTCAGAAGTCCTTACAGAAATAAGGTTTAAAAGTGCCTTTGTATTTTTCTTTTGTAGATTAAGTAATGTCTGCCTTGTCTGAAGATACATGTTAAAATAGTAGTAGTTTTTCAGTTTGGTGAACTTTACTTTAATGACTAGACTTTCCATTTATGCAAAAAAAAAAAGTTAGAAATTGTAGGCCCATAAGGAATCATTGATATAAACTTAAGCAGACATCCTTTCTTTTCTCCTTTTATGTGCTTACATGCACTTGCCAAGAGTAGACTATCCAGCACCCAAGGATAATTGGTCTGTTTCTAGAAAAGGTTATTTCTTTAAATTGGTGATTCAATGTTATGAAGCTCATTTTGCAGCTCATACTTTAAATTAAACCCTGGGGCTCAGCTAACATCAAGATCCTGATGATATGAGAAATTTATACTGTGTCTCATTGTCATGGTTTTGGAATGGTAGTCTCCAGTTTAGTACACCTGCTAAAACCACGTGCCATTTTCCCACCCCCACTCCACCTAGAGGCACAAAAGAGAAAGATCACAGGTTGAGATAAGAACAATTGACTGGAAACAGCAATGAGATGAGAAAAACAAACAGTAACAGCAAGAATATTAATAACAAAAGGTGTAAGAAAAGAAAAGGATTTACACAAAAAACCCACAGCAATAAATAAAACAATACCTAATGACTCCTCTGCCACGTTTCCTCAATCAGAAGGAACACCATCTCCTTGGAAGTGAGAGTCTCTTCCTCCCATTCCCCAAAATGACATAAGGTGGTATACAATAACAACTGGGCCCTAGCCATGCCCTCTGCCAGCTACTGCAAGAAATTAACCTTGTCCAGGCTAGAACCAGGACACATACCTTTTGCCATAATGAATAATGAGAGGGAGCCTAATGCGTTCTGACAGATGAAGTTCAGCATATATTTGATTGTATTTGCTGTAAAGATGTGTATCTTTTAAAATACCACAATATTTATACAGACTTTCCATGATGCAGCCAGATTCTTCTTAGACAAAATACGGACAAAACCAAACAAATGATGCTACTAAAAGTATTTTGGAGTCCACGAAACCTGATACCTGAATCCTGTAGATCAGTAGTAGAAACTTGTAGAGGTATGTGTGAATTAACTCCAGTCTATGTTCATCTTTGTGTAGGCAGCAACATAGAGCAAAATATGGAAAGTGTGAGGAGTGAAAAAGTGGTTATTATTTTCAGTTATTAGTATTCTTTACAGAAAGAAGTCGGTAGGGGTTATTTGATACCCTTGTACGTTGTCCATAATTAAGGCACTGTTAACAGCACTTTGGATTGAGGTTTTCAAGACTGAGAAAATGTTTTGTTTGCTGCATGTCAGTCTGCTTATGCACTAAATATTCAACAAGACCAGAGGTACTTTGGAGAAAAAGACCCATCCCTTTATTCCACTCTCTCTATATCAGTTACCCCATTCACAGTAGGGTAGAGTCATGCTATGTCTTTTTTGTTTATCACCTGGTTTCAGCATTCTGTCTGTCTTCACAGAAGGGATGGAAAGAGTCTTCCAAATACTTGAAGCACTGTTGTGTGTGACTTTCTCAAAGAAGTGTTGCCCTTCAAGTCCAAGAGCATCTAGAAACATCTCTTCAGATGTGGTAAGTGCTCCTAATCAGAAAAGCACTTAACCAGCAATTTTGCTTCTACCTCACCACAAACACTAAACAAATTCAGCATGTCCTGTCTGTCATGAGAATGTTTTGGCTTTTCTCTTAAGACAAGGTAGCTTCCAGGTTCTTGTCCATCTCTAAATTTTCATGGATATATACAATGGACAATTCCACATCTCTTTCCACTCTGATGTGTCTGGACATCTCTGCTTATACAGAACTCTTCCAACAATTTTGGTACATTTTTTGCTGTTGCAAGTCGAGCTTTCTTGTTGGTTTAGGATTCTGAAATATTTGCACCGATGGCATGAGCACAGAAAGGGAATGAACCTCACAAATGTTCTAGACACATTTAACTACCATCCGCGAGTTAATGGTCCACATTGTCTAGGGTTTTAGCCCACAGATTTATACACCATAACTGTTAGACTGCTTCTGAGTGGAAGGAAAATATTAAATAGTAAGTGCCTATGATTTAGCAACAAAAAAAAGGAAGTAGTTAATTTCCAACCATCTTAAAAATTGTGTATCACAGAGAAGATACTCAAAGAAAAAACATGTATATGTACACTTACTTATGTAGTGGTAGAACACATGAAGAACTGAAAAAATGTGTTTAAACCTTGAACTTTTAATTTTTCTTTGGTAGACAGAGTATGGTAGATTTGAGCAATACTTTTTATTGGGCCAACAAAGAGAAGTCAGGCTTTGAGACCAGAAAGATTTCAGTTTCCATTTTATTGATCTTGCCCTTATAGACCAGATCAACTACAAATATTTTCTGTATGTTTTGAATGATACCTTTCTTCCTTTGTGTGGTAGTTTGAACCTGAACTTGATGGACAATCATGTCGACCAATGGTGCTTCCCGAAATTTACATATATAAATCCCGTGGAGACGCGGGAACTCTCTCTTGCTTCCGGTCCTGGCACAGGACACACAGGGCTGCCCGCTCGGCCCGGCGGGGTGGGCTAGGCCTGCCTGGGCCTGGCTGGGCCTGACTGCGGAGGCCCGGCGGGGGGGGCC